>JANHZU010004924.1:23384-48059 GCA_032468055.1 Acrochordus granulatus | reverse complement strand
AGCAGCATTGTCGATCTCCTGTTAGAAAGCCAGAGGATCTACTCTGAATGTAAAATTCACTTGTCCTAAAAGGAAATACTGCATCTCAAAGAATCATATTATAAGCCATATTGTCAGACATGAAAGACCAGACCCAGGGACCAAAGTTCAGACTAACAGATTTATTGTCCTAGTCTAATTACAAGAATCTATTCACCTACACTGTGCTGTAGTTCAACAGCTATGCGGGGGTGGACCTTGTGCATTTATAGGTATATCAAGGCTCCAGGCTGATGCCACATTTGACTCTTCCCCTGGCTCTGCCACCTTTTGTCCAACACATATTTTGGAATGCCTAACTCAGTTTTTTGGAGCTTTGCTCGAACTATGTTAAGTCTCTTAGGTTTTCCTCTATGAACTCTGAGTGCAAATTTGAACACACCCATTAATCTCCTTCAGCTACTAGGATAGGCAGTATCTTTTAGTAGAGCCTGTTCTTCAGTACTGATCTTCTTCCTACTAACTTTCCAAGAAATCCAGTGCTCCCTGAAGGATGCATTTGAAACAATTGACTAAATTTATCTAAATCATAACTTGTTCTCATTTTCTTCACTTTTCCTATGTCCAAGTAAGATTAACCTTCCTTAACTTTCCAGATATGCTGCAATTCTAACTCTCAAACTGTCCAAATATCATGGCAAGAGAGCATCAAATTGTGAAAGGTTTTCATGAAAGCTACAATTATTATTTATGTCCAAAATTTAAAAAACTGGTTAGCATAGATTTTGTTTGGAATGGTGAAACTATGCAAATTATCTCTATGAAAATGGGCTGAGCTCTGCTCATCTTCATCAATCTTAGCTGAATTTTAGCCAACATTTGCATGCTGTTATGATCATCACAAGAGAGGAACGGGATCTTGTTTAATATCTTGACATGCTCAGTGCTTATAGCAAATGAAGAGACAGCTATAAACTCAGCAAACTATCAAATGTAAGATTGTATGAAGAGGTACCTTTTAAGTAAGTTTGAGAATGTTTACACAGAAGAAAGTAACTCAGATTGGGGTTGCTTAGCAATTAGTGGTTTGCAAATGGCTATCTGGACTGACTTTTTGGTTTCATCCTGTAAATGGTCTACTGCCTCTTATGCATTGGTCTTCCTATCAGATGCTACCCATCATTAACTATTATGGTGAAATGTTGGTGAAGAACATTCAGAAGAAAGTGGAGAATGATGAAATAATAGACACAAAGTTGTAAGTAATATCTGCGGGACGTAGTTGATAGCATCCCTTTCTTAATGGAAATTTACAGAGAGTTTGTAACTCAAGCATATAAAAATGATTTTTGACTTGATAGTTTGCATTTTCCATAATTCATGAAATCCCTTATGCAGCTATGAAGGACTCCCTGAAATCACTTCTTGAATGTGTTATGAGATGCCTTTTAATGGTGGAACACCCATGCTGGGTTTCTCCTTCTTCCTAACAGGATCTTTTCAGCCTACAGCTTAGATGTGGTAACCAGCACTTCATTCAGTGTCAGTGTTGACTCCCTCAACCATCCCGATGATCCTGTGATTCAGCACATCAAGAAGTTCCTCAAATTTAGTTTCCTCAATCCTTTGCTACTATTGATTAGTAAGAGGTCTTTATATGTTACAAATTTGGACATGTCTGCTTTGCATCTTGGTTAATTGCTGGAAACGTATCCATTATACCATCGTTGCATTTCATTCTTGACATTTTATGGATGATTCAGACGACTGTAAAATTCCCATGCTTTCCACCATATCTTCCACTTTTCTTTTTATCTTTCTGTAAACATTAATTGTAAAGAGGAGAAAAGAAAAATCACACAGTGTGTTTTATGGCTGAGAAAAGCTGGTATCACCCTAGCTGTTCAGTATCAAGGATCATAGACTAGCACCCCCCCACTGAAAGTCTTAGTTTGCTATTATCCCAAGCCTGTGGTGGTTGTGAGTAATGGGAAAGGTAGTCTAAAAGTCTGTTGGGTAGAATAAAGCTTTTGTAGAAGCTACTCAAGTTGATAGTGTATTAAATATCATTTATTTACTGAATCAATTTTAGGCTGCCTCAATCAAGACTTCAATTCTCTCATGATAGACCTGCTATTTTGCTAAAATCTCTCTTCTTGAAAAAGTTAAGGGTGGTGGTAGTTCCTACAGGGTTTTTCTCATTGTGTTACAGCTTGGTTGTGTTCCCACAAATGATCTCTTTGTTTTTTCCAACCCATCCCCAGCCGTTTTCCCATTCCTTACTCCAGTGCTTGAGAAACTCAACTTCTCTTTGTTTCCCAAATCCTCATTAAAGTTCTTATTTGAAGTCTTCAGAAAAATCAAGGAAGATCGACAAAAGAAGGATCATACGGTCAGTCTAGACTATTTGGCAGCCATGCCTCATGTTTGCTTTTTTTTCCCGTCGCCCTTGTGACCTGGATTTTATGTGCTCTGTGTATGTGTGTGCATGCCAAGCATGTTTCAGAACTGCCACATGAGTTTTAAACAGCTTGTAAATCTGCAGGGACAATTGGACCCATCAACAATAGTTCTGTCTCCTTAATTACAAATTTTTCGATCTTTCTGCCATTCTAGCATCGCGTTGATTTTCTTCAACTCATGATGGACTCTCAAGCTGCAGGCAACACCTCTGCGGAGGCAAATTCATATAAAGGTAAAGTTATAGATCTTGCTTTGGAAAAAAAGAAAAGATTGCTTGGGGCATATTGATTTGCATGGATGAACATAAGATAAACATTGGCAAATTATGCTGAAACCAAGAGGGAGAGAGGATGAGTCAAATATATCAGGGTTGAAAGGCCAGCTTCATTGAAATGGGATCCAAATGTTGATTAGAGAGAACACTGCTCCTGAAAGATATTGAGACAGAGTAAGAGACAATCGATGGATGACAAACCTCCCTTAAGTGATTATCACCTTGCATTTGCAGTTTACCTGTCTTCTTTAGGTTACAGTGATCCAGAATGGATGTAACTTTAAACCAAGTCCTCTTGCGGTCCATTCCTGGCTCCTAGAACATAGTCACAAGCAGGAGATCCAATGCTTCTATTTTAGATTAGTCATTCTTCAAATATAACATTAAACTATAATTAATCTTATATACAGTTTAATGAGGGTGTGATGGCCAAGTGGTTAAGATGCTGGGCTTGTCAGCCAGAAGCTCAAGTTCGAGACTCAGGTGCAGTGTAATGGAGTGAGCTCCCATTATTCACCCCATTTCCTGCCTACCTAGCAGTTCAAAAGCATGCAAAATACAAGTAGATAAATGGGAACCACCTAAATTGGTGGGAAGGTAACAGCGTTCCAAGTGCCTCCATGTATAGTCATGCCAGCCACGTGACTACAGAAGCATCTTCAGATAACATTAGCTCCCTCAGCTGTGAATCGGAGATGAGCATTGCTCCCTAGAGTTGAGATGACTGAAAGGGGAAACCTTCACCTTACCTTTACAGTTCATTGACGTTGGCATCTGCTTCACAATTTGCTTTTTTTCTCCAAAGTTAGTCAATGTTAACTGTAGTAACTTTGAAAGGAAGATTAGAAAGGAAAGATCAGATCCTAAAGACTCTGTGGAAGTTTAATGTTGATTAATATTACATCTGTATCAGTTCATTCTGTACTGTGCCAATATACAAACTGGAAGAGACACACCAACCCATCCCTCAATTTGATGGATGTGCTCATTTGATCAAACTAGTATTTGGTATTTTAGTTTTCCCTGCAGCTGTAAATACAGCTGCTGGTGTTCTTCATATGATGAGAGAGATAGCTGTTTAAAACTCATGATCAAATCAGATCTTCTGGATAATTGTGCTATCCAGAAAGCCACAAGTCAATTTGAGATATTTACTGTAGTGTGTGCAGCTTAATAGTGAATGTCATGCTGAGGGTCACAAGCTTCTTCTATGCTTTCCTTTCTTATATGACAGCTTTAACAGACAAAGAGATTTTGACCCAGTCAATTATTTTCATTTTTGGTGGCTATGAAACCACGGGTACCACACTCAGCTTCCTGTCTTATTGTCTGGCCACTCACCCTGATGTTCAAGAGAAATTGTACCAAGAGATCAGTGAAATTCTTCCCAATCAGGTAAGAATCTTCTGTGGGATCTCTGTATGTGTTAATTAAGTGTGTAAGTTCAATGACACTCAAGGAGGTCTAGACTTTGCATGTTTGTGGGATGTTTGTAGAGATTCCAGACTAATGCCTAATTTGACTCCTCCCCCTAATTCTGTCATCTCCTCTCCTACAATATCTCAGTTCTGATCTTTTTTTTTCCAAATCACTTCTTATACACCAGGATGTCATGTTATTTTATTTATTTTGGCCTTTTGTGCAGGCCTCCCCCACCTATGAGGATCTCCATCAAATGGAATATCTAGACATGGTGGTGAATGAAACTCTTCGTCTTTACCCTCCTGGGGGACGTATTGAGAGAGTTTGCAAAAAGACAGTGGAAATCCAGGGAGTGACTATTCCAGAAGGAACTGTGGTTATGATCCCAGCTTTTGTCTTACATCGTATCCCAGAATATTGGTCTGACCCGGAGGAATACAGACCTGAGAGGTATGTTATGAGGAGAACTGTCCTTCTGAAACTGGTGAATAAGACACAGCACTGTTGAGGACATTAGGGACCAAAGTGTTGGTTGTACCATCTCAGATAATCAATTATTCTTCGATATCTACAAAGTCACACAGGACTTTTTTTATAATCTACTTCCATAAACTGTCCATGGAACTTAATTAACTCCATTGGAGAAAATGATGGCTAAGCTGACTATTGCAGCTGAAACAGTGGCTTGGTCTTATGTTCCAACAACTGAACAAAGAGTTGTAGAGCAAGTGGCATCAAGCCACACTGATAGGACAGAAGAGTAGAGGCTCATGGAAGAAATTATGTTTAATCTTCCATATTTTCAGTAAGAAAAGATTCCTTTCTTTGAACAGTGCTGGGTGGCCAAAATATGAGAATTAAGGCCTGTTGGCTTACACTGTTGCTGTCACTAATTGGAGCTCATAGTAGACACAAGAATTCGTACGTATGACTTCTCTACAAGCCCAAATTAATTAAGTAGGACTGGCCAAAGAAACAAGAATTCAAGAAGGACCATGTCTCAGTAGAAAGCAGACAATCTTTAAGTCTGACATCCTCAACTAAAGAGGAACAGGTGGCAGATAATAGAAAATACTGCTACTGGGTCCCATAAATATTACTGAGTTCAGTGATCAAATAATCTGATGTGACAAGGCAAGGATATTCTGTCTGGATTTAACT
Source organism: Acrochordus granulatus (assembly GCA_032468055.1). Taxonomy (NCBI): domain Eukaryota; kingdom Metazoa; phylum Chordata; class Lepidosauria; order Squamata; family Acrochordidae; genus Acrochordus; species Acrochordus granulatus. The sequence continues at coordinate 42,760 of JANHZU010004924.1, read as the reverse complement.
GTGCTGGAAATAGAAGATGTCATTGATAATGGTCTTGGGGAATGAGAATCAACAACCATGATAAGTCAACAAAATCTCACTCTTTGGGGTGGAAAATCTTCATACAAACTAGATACTAAGAGCAAATACTTGATACACTCATGATCTGTTTGTGAACTTTGCATCAGCACTCTTGAACTAAGGATTGATTTAGGATAGCATTCCTCAATTTCTAGGGAGCCTTTATTGTTCCCCACCTATAGACAGAATCTTGCCAAACTAAAGTAATTAACTTGAATCATTAAAGATATACTCTGAGGCTATCTAAGAAGGAGCCATCTTAATTCTCTTTTCCCAACAAAACTCTCTGAAATTTGTTGTTTCTTGGTTCTGTGGAATGCAGCCCCTCCCTCCTGGGAATCCAGACTACATTCCACCACATCAGATCAACCACTGATCCACAGTGATTTCTCTCCACAAATGTTTATCTTTCTTCATTTATCTCAATCCCATTTATACAGGGATGAATGAGCAAAGATGTGTCTAAGTTCCAGAACTGAAGCGCAGGCCTTTGGGAATAGAAGCTTTGCTCAGTGGTGATTCTTTTATGATTTGCAAATAGGTTTAGTAAAGAGAACAAAGAAAGCCTAGATCCGTATATGTTCCTCCCTTTTGGAGCGGGTCCCAGGAACTGCATCGCTATGCGTTTTGCCCTGCTGGTCCTGAAAGCGGCTGTGGTTTTTGTGCTGCAAAAATTTTGCTTCCAAACTTGCAAAGAGACACTGGTAAGTCATATTTATGGAGGGAGGGAGACAACTTGTGATAGAAGCTCTGTTATGTTTGTTTGCTAAAGATTTTATCCAACTAGTTTCCAATCTCTCATATATGTCTTGTTCAAGACACAAGGAGGTGATGAACGTGAAAGCTTCATACATGAAAGATTGTAAACCACCTAGAGTCACCATTAAGCCAGATGGACAGCATATTGGATGGATGGATGGATGGATGGATGGATGCAAGATCCCTTTGGAATGACAGGGTCATCTTTTCTGGATGAGAAGCCTAGTCCACCCCATGTCTGTTTGGTTCTTCAGTGAATAGCATGAATGGACAGCCAAACAAGTTTCAGTTGTGAGAGAAGAAGCAATCACCACTCCATACGGTTCTGCTTCTATGTCTACTGAGAATAGAATCTTGTTTGCTGTTCACAGCAGTGTGAAGCTCCTAGAAGCTCTCTGCTCTTGCAACACAGACTTGAAAAAAGCATTTGGGTTGAACAAAATACTGCAGAGGTATTGTGTAGGGATAAGAAAACGTTTATATGTAAAACATTGTTCATAGTACTTATTTCAGATTTTGTTTGCTGAATCATTCTATTTAATTCCACCCATGTGATGGTCTCTTTCTCCCTTTCTTTTGGTTAATGGGGAAGATCCCCCTGGAATTAGACACCAAAGGGTTCATGCAACCAAAGAAGCCCATCAAGTTGAAGTTGGTGCCCAGAATAATTGCGGAACATGAGGAATAGAAGATCTGGAGATTGCAAAGAGGCTGTTATGCCTCCTCCCTCCCTCCCTGTTTCACTTCAATTACATCAGAACAGTAATTTAAATCAATAGAATTAAATGCCTCTTTAGGCATTTTCTCATGCACTTTTCAAGAAAGGTTGGATGTACCAATTAATTTTGGGTTCCCTCCAGTCTTTGCTTTTTTAAAAAAAAATAATAAATGTGATTATTTAATATACACATCACTTGATTTTGAGGAATTCACCCCATAAGTATTCAAGGGGCTGCATTTTGCATCCTTTCAAGTTTCTGAACCTTATCTAAATTTCACTCTTCTTCTGCCAAAGAAAGTTCCGAAACCATCTCCCAGCTGACTCCCTCAGGGCTCCTTGACTGATGGGGTAGAAAGGTGTTTAAATAAACAGAAGTTTTATGGAGAGCTGCTCTGCCTGGAAAGAGGGGAAAAGGCAGGTGACACATGTTGGTCATGAAAAGATTTCACAATAAAACATGTTTGCATCCTGCTTAAACAAAACTTTTTACAGTCATTGCAAAATATTTCCAGCTGCTATAATCTTACCAGGAAATGGCAGATATTAAACTTGAGGTTTTCTGTACGCCAATGGATGTTGTACACCAAACCGTTTCTCAAGAGCTGGAATAATGCTAACTAGATAAGATGACATAACTGCATTAAACCTTCTCAGTGTCAATAAGGGGATGCAATCATGTTAAGAGGAGAGGAAACATGTTTGCACATGTTCAAGACCTTTGGCATAGCAGTCAAAGGGCTCTAAGATAGGATTATTGAAGACCAAAATAATGTTTATTATGGTACTTGGCAACATTAGATGCCTTCAGAACTGCTTGTGGTTTCTCGCCGCACTCTCTAGAAGGAAGAATGTGCCCCACTCCTGTGAATTCAGCACAATGTGTGAGTGGAGCCAAGCAGAAGGAGGGAATCAGTGTTGAGATGGTTGTCTGCATGTGCTGCTTGGGTGTCCAGAAAACTTCAGATTGTGGCTTTACAGGATGGTGGGGCTGAGTAAATACTCCTAGCAAGAGATGACTTTGTAGCGTGTATTTGGAGTAGCTGTCTCTGCTCTTGATATCCCATGTCACCATGAAACCTCCCAGCTGTAGCTGCTGGTCAGCATTTCACCTAGATAGGGTGATATCCATTTAAAGATAAGTTTGACTTGCTAATTGAATAGATGGAGAATGCAAGAGAAAATTGGTTTTTCAGTAAAATCTACGACTGAGAACCAAAGAAACATTTCTCCAGAGTGTTTTGAATGTCTAGGAAAATCCTGTCTCTTTAAACCACTCCAGTCAGATTGGAAAGTAGGAGTGTATATGTAGTTTCTTATTTAAAAGACAATTTTATTACCCAAAGCTATTTTATCTGGCACCTGTCATAGCTCTTGCATGCATATAAAAGATTACATTGTAATAAAAAAGATGGCATGAAGCTGATTTATCTGACAGAAAAGCACGCTATAGCTAGATAAGGTCAGTAATAACCTGAGCTTGCAGTTTGCTCTGTTTTAAATGGAGCTGTTTCTGATGAAGATAAATGTGTTTTTTTGGAAGAGATTCAGGGGCAGGAAGGAGGTATCTGTTCGGGCAAAGTCATCCAAGATTGACCCAGGGCTCAGTCTAATCTCAGGAACAGGCATAGGGAGGATACATGTTACAGTGACCCCCATGGATCCAGGGGGCCCCATGGATCCATTAAGGGAGTGGACTAGGGGGGAGACACCCAGGTTCCCATCCCACTCTCAGCCATGGAAGCCCAATGGGAGGCTTTGGGACAGTGCTGCTCTCTTGGTCCAAGAACCAATGCGGAATAATGGTGAAAGAATTGGGTTAGGCGTTGGGAGATCTGAGTCCAAGTTTGCTCCGATCCCAAAGTTCATTGGTATGACTTTCACCCAGTCATTCGCTTGTGGCCTCGCCCTTCTCATAAAATCGTTGTTGTAGGAATAAGAATCGTAGGAGAGAGCCGGACTTTGCCCACCTTGAGTCCAGGAGGAAAAGTCAAGATCTAATAAATCAGCAAATACAAAGAAACTCAGGTTTTCATGCTGGGGTTGGAAACAGTCGCGGGAATCAGAATTCCAACTCAAGGGCAAGTGTGTACTCGGGTTTCCGATCCAGATCTAGATTTCTCCCTTTTAAAGAGTGACTTGGGATTTCATCCTCTTCACTTGTTGCTTTGTTCTCCTTGGCTTAGTTCCAAGGAGAAGTCACGCCTACAGTTGCCACAATACAGGTAGCCCTTGACTTATGACCATTCATTTCATGACTGAAGTTACGACGACACTGAAAAAAAAGTGACTTACAACCAGTCCTTACAATTGTCGCAGTGTCCCTGCAGTTACGTGATCATGATCTGGGTACTTGGCAACCAGCTCACACTTACTATAGTTGCAGCATCCTGCAATCACATCATTATTTGTGACCTTCTCAACTGGCTTCCAACAAGCAAAGTCAAAAAGGAATCCAGCAGGGAAGGTCATCAGTCACGATCATGTGATGTCTCACCTCACAACCATTGTGGTTTCTTAATGATCATGGCAAACAAGGTAGCAAAATTAGCTACAGTCATGCAATGCTCAATTAATGACCATCCTGTTTTCCAGTCCAACCAGGAAGATAAAAGTTCTCTTATGCGTGTATAATTTAATGAAGCCAAGAAAGCGTCTTGGCGAGCGACCAACCCAAAACACGTTGTAAAAGTCACTGCTTGTTTGCCTCTACCCAGTCGTCTTGCAAGTGAAAACAAGAAAGCGGAATTTGTTCAGATAGAACTGAATTAACTGGTCAAGCACAAAAATATTTGCAGGCACACCAGAGAACTTTGCACTCATTCTTCATAAGGAATTTTCTCCTCTCCCTTTGTCAACTGCAACTGGTTTTACTTTAAAGACATGCCAAATTGCAATAGGCAAATACTTGATGCCAGCAACCAGCTGGAAGCCAAAGAACTGAAAGGCACCTGAATCCCTGTATCCCCTCCACATGTTTATTTAGTTATTGGCTTTCTTTAAACATGGATCACCGCCCGTCCCCATTTTTCTGGGCTCAGGCAGTTTACGTTATCGAAATTTCCACCTCAGGCTTGGGAGAAATATTAAAATAATGAAAGCCAGTGGCATCCAATGAATTGATTTCATTTATTTATCAAATTGATACAGCCGCCCTTCCTATGGCTGGATGGTGCACACAGCTTAAAAAAAACAATTAGAATCATTAAAAGCTATTAAAACAATGAAAAAATGATAAATACAAATGAAACCATAGGAGGGTGCATTAAAAATTTTGCATACAGTATAAACATTTCATGGACTTCCATGCAATTTAGAAGCTTGAGGGAAGAAATCAGTCTTTGCTCCATGTCATAAACCTGTCCATTTGGCTCAATAGTCAGCAGCCTATGGTTCTCCACCAACTTCTCACTGGAGAAAATCTATCTATGTGGTTGCTAAGGGTCAACGCTGACTTGAAGGCTATCATTAATTACTGAATTAATTACTTAAACCAGTCTGAAGGCTTAGTCAATGCAGTTCCAGCTCACAGATTCGCTGATGTTGCAAGGTTACAAGAACTGAACTCCATCTGCCCACTGAACACCTGCACTCCCAAGGAAAGCCTAATGATCCTCACTCGGAGTTGAGCCTGTGATGCTTGTGCATGTGTGTGTAGCGACTCAAGGCTGATTGCCCTCTTCACTCCTGGCTCCGCCCTTCCTTCACCCACACCCGACTGCTAGCTCGCTTGGAGAATGCAGTTCCTCTTGGGCCCGGCTCAAGAAGCAGATCTCCACCGTTGAACAGGGTTCCAATTCTTTCTCTCCACCCCCCCTGCCCCACCTCAATGATGTTCTGTCATGTTCTTCAAGAATCGTAAGAGAGTTTCCAGTGGAGGACTTAGCCTCACTTTTACAGTCATTCTCAAATGAAATGAGCTTAAGCAGGCGTAACCACCTACACAGTATTTCTCCTGCATTATTCATTGTGCTCCTTTTGCCTTCCTTCTCAGAAGGGATCCGACAGCGCTTTCGCCAAGTAAGAAATGTTATTAAAAAGCACATGCTTTTGTGAGCATTACTTGCGGCTTCTGAAAGCTCATGCCTTTAAATAACATTTGTTAGTCTGAAAACCTGCCTCCTCCTGCTATTTTTGCTACTGCAGGGTAACAAAGCTCTTCAGGTGAGTTGGAATATTGCAATTCGATGGGAGGGAGCGGGAGAAATGGGTGGTGTGTGTTTGTGTGTGCTTGTATGTGAATCTGCTGAGCAGTTGGACTGGAAGGGAAGCCTTTGGCACACAGAGGGAATCATCCTAAAAATCCCAAACCGCTTCCATGTGGAGCAATGACATGGTGGCAGGCTGCACTCTAAACCTTGTTGATCCTTCATGAAGGCAATCAGATATTTTACACACTCCAGAAATCCCTGTCACAAAGGGGACTGTCTATCCTTCTCTTCTTGTTCTGAACTTTGAACTTTAAAATGGGACTCTTGTTGACATCTTAGTGAAAATTTGGCCCCATTTCTTCCACCCATCTATGCTAGTCCATCCTTCTTTTCTCTTGGCCCAGCCATGGAGAACAGAGAAGAAGACGCCATTTTCATTTTACATGACTTCACTCCTGGAAGATTTCAGCAACTTAAAGTTGTAATTATGGAGATGCTTTCTTGTTATTTTTCTTAAATTAGCAGGAGTCTTGAATCAGAAGGACCCTGCACCCTTTCAAATGAACAAGCTTTCATTAAAAGGCAGAAGCTTTCATGAACTACAGATCATGTCATTAGATGCAAGGGTGGCTAAACTGATAATTGGTTTACATTTTTGCCATTCCATGCACCTGATGTGGTGAATTGTAGACCACAAAAGCTTATGCTTTTTAATGAAATGTGTTAGTCTGAATGAGTCTACCAGACTCATTCAGATTTTTGGCTACCACAGATAAACATGATTTTCCTCCTATTGTGTTAGTTCTCCTTTTGCTTGTTTTTTTTTCTCCACAGCTGAATTTGAGAATGCAAGCAACTCTTGAAATAGAGGATTTGAGCCATGCTATAGTGTGAGGATAATTATCATCAACTAAAAAAAGACATTTAAATTAAAATTATGTTATTTGGGCATACAAATGTAGAAAGAGACCCAGAGAACAAATTTTGTTTCACAGAGGTCACTGATTACCAAAGCAACAGTAGTATGCTCACTTTCACCCAAGTATGATTGCTCAACATTTCATAGGTTGAAAATCTATTTTTTGTGACCTAAACCTGAGGTCAATAGAAGAGAGTGTATGTAATTCAGGGTTGAACTGTGAGATCCTTGGTGCTCTCTGGGCTTGGTTGTTTGCTTACAGATGTTTCTGCAGACCCCTTAGCCTCTATTACTTGGGACAAATTAGAGTTACCAAGTATGATTGCTCAAAATTTTATAGGTTGGAAAACTACTTTTTCTGTGACGTGAAGAGAATGTAAGGAACTCAGGGTTGAACTGTGAAGTCTCTGAGCATGATTGCTTGTTTGCAGATGTTTCATTACTTGACTATGTACATCATCATTGGTGCTAGTTAGTGTGGGGTTTGCTCCCTGTTTATATGCAGTTGTTTGCCTCATTTATCCCTTGGTAATTCATTGATTAGGTTATTGTTTTCTGCTAGTTTGTTTGCTTGGTGTTAATCCCTGCTTATCTGGATGTACTGAATATGTTTTATAGAGTCAAGAACTCCCTACAGCAAATAAACATGAATAGGGTTGAATTATAAATGTTCAAGATTTTCTAATCCCCTTTTCCAAGTTTTAGGAGAGGACTTTTGGTGTTTAAAATTGTATTATTCTTATTTTAAACTTTAAAAAGGTAAAGGTTTCAGCCACTATTTTAGGCTTACATCATAGCATTTGTCTGTTTCTTGTCTCAAAATAGTGAGAAACGATGCCATCAGATTTTAGTTGAGTTGGTGTGGCTCCAAGAGATAAAAAATAGTGCTTCTCCCAGTCTAAAGGGAATGAGATTTAAATGTCTCACTTTGTTGCTTATGAGTAGAACTTCCAAATCATGGAGAAAAGTCCTCTGAAAGTAAAACCAAATAATCTGGACAAGTTTAGGGTTGGGAAGCCTCCAACTCTAACTATGAATTGATAAACCCATCCTTTATCTAAGTCAAGGAGGGGTGATAGCACTGCAGCTTGTAGGATAGGTCTATCTTGGGATGGAGATTGCATCAACATACAAAATGAACAAAGCTGGATCAGCATCAAAAGTTTCCTTAGTCCAAAATTTTATCCACATAGTTGCCAACCTAATGTTGCTATGGGAAACCCACAGGCAGATTGAGTGAAATAATCTCCACCTACGCATGCTCTCCACTACCTGATTCTGGAAGGATCATGCACTGTTCCTGGAGATAACACATACCAGTCATGACAAGTTAATTTTCTCCTCCATGATTGATCTCATGGCCTTCTCAAACTGTCCAAGTGGGAGATCTTCCACTTGGGATTGTAGATTCCACAGGTCAAATGTGTGCTGTGTGAACCATAATTTTATCCATCACAAATCTCTAACCATTCAGGTTCCTTCAGTCTTGTCCACAGTTCCAGTTTTTTAGATAGCAAGTGTTCAATTCCATTATTTCTGGCTTCCCTTTGTGCAAAACTTAGCACACAAATCTTAACAATTCTGCATATCCCCACTAATGTAGATACAGTACTCTGGATTGTCAGATAGAGGCTGTTGTGTTTTTCTTTAACTGGAGATGGGAGTCCAAGTTCAGCCACACCTGGATGGTGGCATAGCATGCCAAGCCCTCCTCTGGAAAAGAGAAATAATTCAAGGTCAATTAGTGGGCCATTGTTTTCAATGGTTACAAACTTGGGAATGATCTAAATGTTGCTTCATTCTCATCCACCCAACTTCTCATCAGTAAACCAGATTTTAATTTCTACTAGCATGCAAACTTATTTTGTTCTTTTCAGCTGTGATTCAGCCTTGAGGAATCATCAACACTTGGAAATGTTGCAACAGCTCTTCCCAAAATCTTTAGCTTCTGGTCTTGCAACAGAATTGAACTTGGCAAACTCCCATCTTGTTCCCCACCATGAAAAGCACTTGGGGAAAAATGATACTGTTCCCAGCAAGGCAAGTTTTGCTCCTAAAGAAAAACCTAGCTTCCAACTCCAGCCAGGAACAATAATACACAGCAATAATAGATTTACCCCTCAGGTTCTGCAAGAGCTGTCAAGATAATAACAACTCATTTTTAAAACGTCAACCAAGCTGTGCTGAATTCCAGGGGAGGAAATCAATGAGTGGGAAGTTTCTTCTAGTTTGCTGCCTCTGTTTTCATCTCTCCTTTGGTTTTTCTGAGCTGGGAAGACATGAAAGAGAGATCATCGGGGCTTTCCCCCCTGCCTTCTTCCATGCTCTACAGAATAAATGCCATCATAAAAAGGCCAAAAGTTACCTTGCACCACACCAAACAAGAAGCTAAAAATACAACTGGGAGCCTCTTGATTCTTGGCTGAGTCTAGTATGGAGGATGAAAGAGAAAATGGTTGGAACAAAACAGGCATGCTCTGAGGAGATGTTTTTCCTCTCTGAGGAGATGAAACTGCTGGAGATAATTCTGAGGGATGATTCAGAAATTGTTTTCTCCCACTTTGCTACACCATAAGCCTTTGCTCACCCTTTAGAAAGTCTTGGTGTGGTGGAGTGTCGTCTGGATTCCCAGGAGGGAGGGGTTGCATTCCAGAGGACCAAGAGACAGCGAAGTTTAGATTTAGTCTGTGTGGGAGGAAGAGGGTCCCTAGAACCTTTTTTCCACTGGAGAGGATAAGAGGGTTATTTTAGATTCACTATGCATTGTTAAGCTGGAAAGAGGGAAAAACTGGCAGAAGAGGGCAACATAATTCAGGGAAACTGTAGAAAGTGATGTTACAAGAGCTTTTTGGAAGAAGAAATCCTGGGGCTTCCATTTCCAAAGACTTCATTCTGGATATTTCATCTCAGGGCATTGCTGTCATATGGTGTGATGGAGTCATCTAAAATAATGTCATGGTATTGGCCTAGTAGTTCTCTCTGAAGCCAATCCACCATGCTTTGGAGCTATTCCTTTGAAGAAGACCTTCAAGACTATTCCCCCATTCTGTCCTAAAATAATAAATCTGGTCAGACATTTTGCTGCTTCTATGACCATCTAATATCCACTGGAAAGGCAAAAAGGGGCTGAGATAAATATTTGGCTCCAGGACTACAATAAATTTGGAAAACGAAAGGAAAGACTTATTTGACTAGAGAGTCAAATTGGGCTTGCGACATGAGATCCCCACAGTTAAATGGATGTACTTTGAGAAGAAAAGTTGAACGGATGTGTAACTAAGTTTATCTCTTTATATTTCCTGTTTCACCCTCAGGTCAAGTTTGAATTTTGATCATTACACAGACACATTCATGTTGTGTTTTTTGATAATGGCATGGAATTGGTTTGGCCTTCTGTTCTTCTAAGCTATGGGATCCAGTGCCTGATAAATCAGACTTGGAATTAAGCCATCATTACCTTCAAAGGTGGATATCCCATTACTATTTTCTGAATGGAGGATCTTCCCACAAATGGATTGTGTGGCTGAGTCATTTTGATGAAAGTTTTTTCATCAAACATATCTTGCCTCGAACTTACCTTCTTTTTAAGGCTTGAACCAATTCCAACCGATGTAACTCAATGAAATGAGCTGCAATAATGTAGTAGAGGAAATTAGTCTAATCTCTTAGATCAACTTCTATTAATGCAGGTGAAAGCATTTTGACTCATTCTAATAAATCTTTGATTCTCAGCATATAGATAGCACGTTGGACCTTTCCCTCTCCAATTCGAACATCCGTTCTCCTCTACTAAATATCTCAGAATCCCTGCTTTTCAGCTGAAATCATTAAACTCGGCACGGCCTAGTGATGAAACCCTAGTACAGGTAGTCCTCAACTTATGACTGTTTGAAGCTATGACAATCCCCCACAAAAAAGTACTTAAAACTCAGTTCCGAAGTTCCAACAGCCACACACACACACACACACACACACACCTCTATGGTCACATGACCACATTTTGAGCACTTGGCAACTGGCCTGCACGTATGGCCATTTGCAGCATCCCGTGATCATATGATGCACTTTTCAATGTCTTTGCTGAGAACCAGCATTTACTTCTGGTTTTGGCAAGAAGTCCTCTAGTGAACAATGGGTTCGCTCAACAACGGAGGTGTTCACTTAATGACAGTCACGAAAAGGTCGTAAAATTGAGTTGGTCATGTGGGTGACTTTCTTTACAACCAAGGACTTAAGACCATAATGGGCAGGCTCGTTACAGACATAAGTCGAGGATACCTCTAATCAGAATGAAGAAACAAACCATATTTTAGAACATTCTTCATGCCTACAAAAAGTATTTTGTTGTTTTTTCTCTGTTGGCCAGACAAACAAACTTAAACACCTTTCCTTTCCAACGGTGTGCCCAACTTGGCATTCTTTGGACAGCTGTGCTCTTCTGAGAGCCGCCTTCCTAACTGGGTTAAAATAATCCTGTATTGTGTGTGTGTGTGTGTGTGTGTTAAATTGGAGCTAAAAATAAAAGACAGTGGAATGAAGGTGAAGATTCTGGAAGTATGCAGAAAGCATCTTGGTTGTCTTCTGCCAAATCATTGGGGGTATCATTTTCAAATTAGATGTTCTGCTGCCAAACCATTATTGATCTAATTTTCTCTGCAAAATTCTTATTAATGTTATCTTGTTACCTCTTGATGCATATGGCCTGGTGCAGCGGGAATGGCAGACTGTAATTGTCTCTTGGCAGAGAATTATTCATATTTTCCTATCTTGAAAAGAATGAACAGCATATGCAGTTCCGCTAATAACTTCATTTCTGAAAGCTTCATGCACTGTGTGTGTGGCGTTCGTAATATATTATACCTAGATTAACAATAATTCATTTTAAATGTCCCATTTAGAAAAGCCTGTTTTGCTTACTAAATGCAAATATTTGTCCCTTCCTTTCCCTCTCTTTTCTTTTTCTTCTGAGACTGCTTTAAAAAAAAAACAACCATGGGTGTTTCCCCATACCCCTTGCTGAAAATAGCTTGAATTTCCCTTCCCTTCCTTTTCCATCTTTTCTTCCTTCCTTGGTTCTTTGAATACATACAGCTAGATTCCTTCTTTCCTTACCTTCTCTTGTTCTTTCTTTCTCTCCTTCCTTCCTTCTCTGAATACATACAGCTAGTTTCCTCCCTCCCTCCCTTGCTTCTCTAGCTTTTGTTTGCCACAAAAACTACAGGAAAATAAGAAAGGCTACAGAGCCAAAAATGCATTGCCTTTTACAATGCGACCAAAAGCGTAAAATGTTGGACGTTGTACACTGGATGTTCCAAATCCCGAAATTCAGGATTATTGTGTTACGCTGGAGAGACTGCATATTGCATCCGAGTAGGAGACTAATGGGCTTCCTTGATGTTGACAAATATTGCTTTTAGTCCGTTATTCTGTTCCATTCCTAAAAACACTGCTCAAGGTTGTTTTTTTAAAAAAAAGAAGAACAAAAGCAAAACTCTGCATCACCTTCAATGACTTCAGAGTTCTTGTTTACACTTAACACTTCCAGAACAGTTACACAAGCAGGTGTGTCTGAAGGAGAGCTTCAGAGCCCAATTTTGTTTTAGATTATTATTCATTATTAACAACTGTTTCTTAGAGAGCAGCTGTTGCCTGTCTCTGAAGGTTTTGCATTTGCGTGATGCAGGAACTTAGTTCACTTCTATTAAATTCATGTTATTTTTCCAGAAAGTTGGTGAAGGTCACATATTTGTAGAGGATTTCATCCCAAATAATACACAAGAAATGTGAATAAGAATCCCTATTATCCAACCATCCTTGTGATTTCAAATGCTGGTGGTCACATCTGCCCCAAAGAGATCCTCGTTTTGAACAGATCTGGTCCCCTTCCTGGTCCAACCAAGGAAGAACTTCATTAATTTCACTTTTTGGGTCAATGTATAAAAATGTTCGATGGGATCGCAGAGAAGAAACTGTTGCAAAACAATTTCAATGAGAGGAAGCGAAACTGGCAGATTCATCCACCTTGTAAGTAGGCATCTTTATGCAGTTATATTTCCTACAATTTATACATATATATATATATAAATTTATAAATATATATTTATAAATTGTAGGAAATATAACTGCATAAAGATTTATATATATATAAAGTCCACAATAGCAAGGACCTCTCAATAAAATACAGTTCCCAGCTAAAAGAATAGTCCTTAAGGAATTCATAGAAACTCCATTAAGGAAAATACTTATATTACTTGATAATACTATGACATGGTTTAGGCTCTGTGGATGATCTTCAGGATGATGGGTTTTGTAGGTTTTCTGCTGATTCCTTTTGTAGCTAACACCAGGGGGATCTGAAACACAAGAGATGTGGACAAAATGTATTTAAATACAAGGAAATAAAATAGAGGGCAACTTGAAGGAAGGTCTTGGTTTCTACTTCTCTATTCTACCAGGCATATTTCCAACCCATTGGGTTTTGTTGGCTGGGAACAATGGGTGTTAGAATCTACATATTTGAAAGAATCCAGGTTAGGGAATGTTGTTGGATGATTTCTAAAGTAACACAAGGAAAATGTTGAAGTGGGTCATTGTTTCAAGAATTTTCAGTCCAAAGATTGTCAAGTTGCTGCATAATGTTGGAAGACAGATTTTGAAATCTCATTTTGCCCTATAAATATTTTTACTAATATATAGAGATGTCTTAATGTGGCTGCATGGGTTTTGATTCTTATAATCCCATAATTGGACAATAACGTTATCTTTAGGGGAAAAAATACCACCATGGAGAGAATGTATCACCTCCTCTACAGTTTTAGTTGAAGATAGGTGGTTGCCAATTAGCAGCTGGGCATATTTGATGAAGAAGAGTTAGATGCACCCTTCAGAAATGATTCAGAAGAAATGATCCAGACTGTGCAGGAGTACAGATCTTCATTGTTCATTACAGAGAAGCTAGAAGCAAGTGGGACTACCTTAATGAAGACCAGTAGTTCTGCACTCATGCAGCAAAGTCCAAAGCACTTGTTCCCAATCATTTTCAAAGCATGCTCAGATGATGTTCCTACCTTCCTGCTTTGAAGGAGGGAACAAGACCATGAGTTCTATGTGGGAATGTAAAAGTTTATTTCTACTCTAGCAATGCATTTGCATTTTTCTCTCGTTGAGTTGGATCCATACTAGAAAAGGAGGACAGAGATGAACCAATAATATGACTTTTGGATCTATGCCTGTTCCTACTGGGAATCAAGAGTCAAAGGGTTAAGCCACAGAAACACAACCCACATCTTCCAAATACTTGATGTTATATCAGCTGCAGGTGAAGCATTACCTGTCGAGTGCTTACTTTCACAATTGCTGTCTGCATGACACTTTCATTATATCTCCTGTCTTTTGTTATTGAAAAAGAAAGGGGCGATTTGATGCCAACGTGTTATTTTCCCCATATAGATGAGCACAGCTCAATTTCTGTTTCTCACCTGAGTTTCTTTGCAGGGCTGGAAAGTGAAATGCTGAAGGAGGCTGGCTACGGCAGCCTTCATGGTAAGGAGAGCAAATCTCATCCCGATGCAGTTCCTGGGACCAGCTCCGAAAGGCAAGTAAACATAAGGATTGATACTTTCTTTGACCTCTTTCCTGAATCTGTTGGGAAATACCGCCCATCAATGAAGTGCAATGGTCAACCACCAATTCATTCCATGAATGAACTGACTCTCTTTTTAGCAAGTTGCATCTCTTCTGGACCCTTTGTTGGTAGAACCTTTCAAGTGGATCTTTGGGGCAGCAGGTTGGAAGACATGGGATGGCACTGTTATCCTTTCAAAGTAGTCCAGACCAGGTAAGAGGACAGTAACTGAATCCTGAAAGTCTTAAAACATTTCTCTCATCCCCTACATTAATGTTCCAAAAAAATAGGAAGGGTCCTTTCTGAGATGCTTTCTGAGATCCTTTCTGAGAGTCATTGATTATGAGAACGGGAAGTAAAAAAACAAACAAAGAAATACCAAAGGGTACCTTTCAGGTCTAAATTGTTCAGGTTCTGGCCAGTATTCTGGATCGTAGTGCAAGACAACTGGTGGAATCACAACAACCATCCCTTTTGGAATGGTGACTCCATTTAATTTAATGGTTTTCTTACACATTCTTAGAATTCGTCCAGCTCCTGGGTGCATCCGGAGGATTTCACTGAGGACCATATCAAGATAGTCCATTTGCATGAGGGTGTCATAGGTGATTGGAGCCTTTGAGAGAAAAAGATAGAAAAAGTTGTCTTGGCACTACCTATGCCTACAAATGCATATCTTTATCTAAAGCAGAAAAACACAAACTCATAGACTTGAGAGTTAATGAGAGTTAAAGGCTACTCTTAGTATCTGATGTCAGGGGATCAATAAAAAGAATGTGTGGGAGAAGGAAGTGCGGAACCAGGGGTGAAGGGGGGAATTAGTCTTGAATCACTACACATGGAGAAGCATCAGAGGTCCAATCCCTTATGAGGACCATTAGCCTTACCTTGGGAGTGCAGGTGTTCAGTGGGCACTTGGAGAAATTCTTGTAACCTTATAATATCAATACATCTGTTAGCGAGAACTGCATCATTCAAGCTTGATCTTTTGTGCCTAACAGGATGGCACATCAGGAGTGATTTGCTTTGTATTGTGTGATCACATCCTTATTACTATAGGAGTTGACATATTGTTACTATAGCAAAATACTCACTATAGATTGCATGTTCTAAAGGTGTAAAGTGTCAGAAGTGTTTTATTGTTGTTGTCATCTTCATTGTTATCAGTTTTTTCTTAATATTTAGAATGTTCTCAAGTAGTTCAAGACCTTACTGCAGGGGTGTCCAACCTTGGCAACTTAAGATGTGTAGATTTCAGCTTCCAGAATTGCCAGCAATGCTGTCTGTGGAAATCTGGGAAAGATATCTTAAGCTGTCAAGGTTGGACACCCCTGCCTTAGTGCTTTGACTCATGTCAAAAATTACTCATGTCATTTTTCCAAAAGAAAACATCAACCCTTAATTCAGATAGCTTGGAGTTGAGCCACTGTATTTTAGTAGCTGATCTAAAGGAATACTACTCATGCTCAAAGAGCTGCTAAATGCTGCAAACAAAAGGAATCAGGATGGAGCTTATAGACTACAGTTGAAAGCCTTATTGCATCAGACTTAGATGGCACTCACCTTATGAGGCAGAAATGCATCAATTTCTTCCTGAAGCTTCTGCTGCACATTGGGATGGATGGCCAACTCATACATCAAAAAACTGAGGATACTACTGATGCTCTCATAGCCAGCAAATATGAATATAATGGCTTGAGCCAGAATCTCAGTATCAGTCAAACCTATACAAAGAAAGGAAGAGAGAAAGTTGAAGGTCAGATTCTGATGCAAACAAAGCTTAAGTCAATGAACATAGGAGAACATCGACAAGAATAGGGCCACTTTAGTTTATTGAGCCATTGGCAAGGCACTCTTCAACATGGTTCCTGCTATGTTTAACTGAACTTTTCAGATGGGATCAAAAAATTAGAAGATCAAAGAAGAACATCAGAGAAGATCTGAATTCTTACGAAGGTTCCCCTCAAATCCGCTTTACTTCAAAATATTTCTGAACTGTCTCAGTGCTTCTTTCCTTCAATCAAAGGTGACTTTCACAGATACAAAGTTAATGGCCATTATTTTACTAACTCCCATATAACGGAATTAGCAATGAAAGCTGGTTCTGGTTTGAATTGTTGATTATTGAAGATGATTTCAAATTATTACCTTTATAGGTATGATTCACACCATCACTCTCATAGCTTGTCACTGAATTTTGAGATTCCATCATCAGTTGCAAGAAATCCACTCTTCCCTGAAAGAGAAATAATAAGGGAATTTCAGAATGTTTGCCTCTTGGCCACTTGGCCAACTTAGAGTGGTATTTACACTTGGGAGTAATGTTTACAATTGTGCCATTTTATTCGGAAGTAATTCCTAAATTCCTCTGGTCAATGGTTGCAATACTGCAGCTTAATTTGAAAGGGATTTAGTACAGGGCAAGGACTGGATATACTTATACCTAAGATGGAATGCTATGTTTTATTCTGAATCTAACAACAGATATCTCAGACTAGACCAGAATAATGGCCAGATTCTGGTCTAGTCTGAGTCAACCAAAATACTGGAGATTTCTATCACAAAAGCTGGTTGTATCAATCTTTTTGGATGTATTTATGGCATTGCATTACACAAGGGGCTCACTGTGTCAGAAAAAAAATACTAGATTTTGATTATTTCCATGCTATAATTCAAGTAGTTCAGGTGAAAACCTATGAGAAATCAGAAGAAATACAGAATAGTCCAGTCCTGAAAAATAGTTTTTGCAGTGAGATCTTTGCATCTCTAACTGAAGCAGAGCGGCACTCCAAATTCCAAATAAGAAAAATAAACAGGCACTAGTGAGATAAGAAGACTCACCAAACAGTTCTCTAACCTAGTCTCTTCAGAGTGTAAATTTTGTTTACAAATAGGCAAGATATGAAAGAACTTTGCTGAAGAAAGACCAGTCACAGATATGAAATTCCTGATTCTTGGTATTTATCTGAATTAACTTAATACATATTTGGTGTAAGGCTCAAAGGATAAGGCTTAGTCAGTGCACGTAACTGCCTGCCAAGCACCTGTACTTCCCAGATAAGGCTAACAGTCTTCACAAGGGGTTGGATCTTTGGTGTTTGTGCTTGCGTAGTGACCCCTGTCTAATCCCCCTCTTAACCCCTGGCTCTACTTTTCCTTCTTCCACATTGTGTGTGTGTGGTGACTCCAAGCTGATCGTCCTTTAAACCCTTGGCTCCGCCTTTCCTTCTCCCACTTCTGGGCTTCTCCCATACCTTTTCACCTTCTTGGGCCCGCTTCTCTTTTAATTTTGTTATGGACCTTGCAAAGAATTTTATGGATTCATTGGAAAATATATTTATATTCATCCTGTCAA
Source organism: Acrochordus granulatus (assembly GCA_032468055.1). Classification (NCBI taxonomy): domain Eukaryota; kingdom Metazoa; phylum Chordata; class Lepidosauria; order Squamata; family Acrochordidae; genus Acrochordus; species Acrochordus granulatus. The sequence continues at coordinate 25,174 of JANHZU010004924.1, read as the reverse complement.
GAAGAGGGGTTATCCATGGGGCAACATCTGGAAAGGAAGGGGAAAGTGTTAGAAGAACACTGCAAATTTCATCAGCAGCTAAGTTTCTATCTTGTTAGCTGTTTTGAGGCATCCAGATAGAGAGCATTCATTTGAGTAGAAGTTTGAATGGCAAGATTATCTATTTAAAAGGGGGAAGTATTGTATTTATGAGATTCAGTGTTGTCAGCCTTGCAAGGTGGTCTTGACAAAAAGCACACCCAGAAGTACGACTGCTAACTTTGTTGTAAGGCTACACTAACAGCTTCTTGCAAGGCTGAAAGTACATCTCTTCCCCCATTGCCTTTGCAGTTCAAGAAAATAAGGATAATCCCTCCTGAGATGTTTGCCACATCCTCATTATTCTGCAGGCTCAGCTGCTTCTTATCTGACTATTGCCTAATCTGTAGCTCTTCCACCTGTATCCCAAGGTCATTCTGACATACCGTTACAAGTGTTCACATCTTTCCCCAAGGCAGTAAAATAATAACTTTTTCTACCATTCTTCAATTTAAAGATTTCTACTCTGACTTGTTCTGTAGTATTTGATTTATCTACTCTACCTACCCATTGATCACAGATTTTCATCTTGCATTTTTTTTAACCTGGACTTTCTAGTCTAGATCTTACATCTAAGATATTTTCTGGAAGTCTCAGATTTATATTGGATAGGACAGAAATAATGAATTAAGGTAGTCTCTCTGGACTGAGGATAAGCCCTACCATTAGACAGAAGGAAGAAGCAGCCTCAGGAAATTATAGTTCCAAAGACGATCTTCTTAGGTCTTGGGTCAACTCTGTTCGGGTCAATAGCCATGTGCTAGAGCCTTGCTTCTTGTCTTCTTCTCCCAATTATAACAAAGACTCTAGTCCCTGCTAAATATTTGAGCTACGCCAGGGGCCTTACACCCACATCTCAGGATGCAGAATAAATAAGTCTAAGGGCAGCCCTTATTTTATTATATTTTTCTGCAAAATGGTGGGACTGAAAGTCAAACCCCACAGGGCTCATTAGCAGTCTAGTCTGCTTAGGTTCAATCTCAGAGGTTACAAATTGAAACAATGGGTTTCAAAGCTGCAGGCAGAACAAACTCACATAATAAAATAAACAGTGGGGAAAATAAGTCAATCTTCAACAGTTTCTGTGCCTGTTGCACAAAAGGGTCTTTGGGATTGTTTATAGAATCCACGTTGACACTGAAAGAGGTACTAATGATCACATCCATGCTGTAGGCACCAAAGATTCTGGATAAAAAACAAGACATAAAGGGTCAAAATGAGGAAAAAGAAGAAAAAAGACTCCCAATATTCATTTGTATACTTCAATAAAGGGGCGCAGTGGAAGGTCGGCAGCCCAAGTTCAAGACCCCGGTGTAGTGTAATGGGGTAAGCTCCCATTATTTGCCCCAGCTCCTGCCAACCTAGCAGTTTGAAAGCATGTAAAATGCAAGTAGATGAAAAGGTACCACCGAAACTGGTGGGAAGGTAACAGCATTCTGTGTGCCTCAGTGTAGTCATGCCGGGCACATGACCGTGGAAGCGTCTTCGGACAATGGTTATGAAATGGAGATGAGCATCACCCCCTACAGTTGGCCACGAGTGGCAGGGAAACCTTTACCTTCTATGCTTTCATTTGTACATGTCAACCTGGAACAATTCTGTAGGTTCTCCATCATCATCTCTCTCCTCTTTCCTCCCTTCTTGGGCTCCAAGATCACTGCAGATGGTGACTGCAGCCATGAAATTAAAAGACGCTTGCTCCTTGGGAGGAA
>JANHZU010004924.1:0-12555 GCA_032468055.1 Acrochordus granulatus | reverse complement strand
TCTAATATCCTTTTTATCATTCTCTCGGAGTTCTTATCAAGACTGCTGCTTGCCATAGGAGCAATCCTTCGGTAGGTGTGCGTAAAGTAAGCAGATTACAGAAATGTATAAACTTCACCTCTGTCCTTCATCTAACTTGGCATGCAAAGTAGCTGAGAGCAGTTTTACTGTCCAATGAGTCAGTTAACTTATCTCGTCAACATATTTGTACAGCCTTGGAGTTCAGCAAAGTTCAAAGTGGAGATAAAGCTTCTGAACTCAGCTGGATGAGTGAGGTCACTGCCAAATCTGAGTTCATACCCTGTCCAAAATCTAGTCTGAACTACAGCCAAGACCAAGGGCCAAGAGAGTTCTTTGCATCCCTATCCTGAACTTCCAAAATTGAATGAAAGACATGTAATAACTAGATACTGTATATCCTTATCTAATCTCCCAAATCACATTGTATATGAAATGCCAACTTCTTCCATCAGAGATCATGGGAGTTGCAATCCAGCACATCTGGGGAACCAACTTGGAAAAGTTTGATGAAAGAGAAGCATTTTAGATCAGATGCAAGTGATCTTCTGTGTGAAATGGAGGCAGTAGAGCAAATGTTAACAAGATCTGGGGAATGTGCAGATCTTAACTTTGAGACTCTCCCAAAGGAAGACAGGAAGAAGCACCTGGGATGATGTTCAAACAGGTACCTCCTTCTGAAAGATGGTTGTCACATTGGTTACATTGTTTCCTGATCTCATTCATTCATTCATTTGATTTAGAGGGCCACCCAACTCCGGTATGGCTCTAGTAGAAAAACAACGAAAAAGGAAAGTATATAATATTCTCTCCTTTTGCAGTATTTCTCAAGCTTCGTAAGTTAAGAGGGGTGGACTTCAACTCCAACAATTTCCAATCAGCATGCCTAGCTGGAGAATTCTGGGAGTTGAAGTCCACCCTTCATAAAGTTTCCAAGGTTGAGAAATGCAGCTCCATGAGACCTTCTAAGTAAATAATGTGCAGATATGTGCAGCCATTTACAGGGTTGCAACTCTTCCGAAACTCACTTTAATCTGACCCTCAGCCAACACCAGGAGTCTTTAAAATCTTGGGCAATGGACACTTATTCAATCTCTAAAATTAAGGAATTGTTTAGAAAGGTGTGCCATCAATGAACTATCAGGAAGTAAAGTAGTTTTCATTACATACCTGTTCAAGTTGTAACATGATCATTTTTGATTGCAAAAGTCCTTGTGGATTGTAGAGACTACCAGATGGTAGATAAAGAGTATGAAAGTCGAACAGCCAATAAGTTTATGCTTTAGGTATGTCTGTCTCACATTAATCTGTATATAAGATATATATCTGAGACAGTTAAGATTCAGGGATATCTATCTGTCTGATTAGGAATCAATCAATAGATCAATCAATCAATCAAGTCAGTTGAATATAGGAATCACTTATAAGAACAATACTTAGAACCAGGTTGGTTTGTCAGATATGATCACACCTTGAAAAACTACATTTTAGAATTTGTACTCTATCTTTGAAGAAAGTTAGCTCATTTTAAGAAAATTGGCTACCTCCGAGGAGATGCAATATTTGGCAGTCAACATCCTACACCAGTTTTGTTTAGTGTGATTTGTGAAAGGAGCTGTGAACATTGCCAGTCATGATTTATGCATGCAAAACTACCCGACTGTGAGATGTTCAACAAAGCTTAAACAAATCATGGCTCACCACAACATTCTGAAACAGATCGCAAATCCAGCTTTGCTTATCTCTTAGCCACTTCTTCATATGTCCGAGATTAGATTACTGCAGGATGTTCCGCCAGTGAGGCTGGTTAGGAAGTAACAGTCCAAGGCTGCGTTAGGTCCAGATCTATGGTTCTATTGCACTTTTTCAGCAAATGCAGCTTTTTCCTGATTTGTTTCCAAGCCCACTTCAAAGGACTTATCCACAAACTCTGGACTTACCGGAATAATGCGCAAACGAGGAGTAGTTAGAAAACTGAACTTGGTGTCTTACACACGTGTTGCTTCCTCTCCTCACCGGGGTGATTCCTAAGAGACCTGCGGTATTGTTTAAACTGGACATGCACAGTCGGGCTGCCTCTGTCTGTATAATACATGGTTAATGCTTTGCAGGAATAAGCCGGAGTTGCATGTAGGTTAACACTTTCCTTTTTGACCCTTTGGCTTGCCGCGCAAGGACAACGGTGAATGTATTATCCTTGCTTGAGTAACCGTCACTTATTCCAAGTCAAACTGTCCTTCCCTTTTCAAGCTAGTAATTAATCCGGTAGTGATTTCTCGGGGATCTAGACTGCTGTCTTTAATGGGGCATTGATTCTCCAATCTGGCTCCGCTGCAAAGGGAAGACGGGGAGGATGGAAATATTATCTCCATTAAGTCACCGGGCACCCTCTTTGATGGCCTAAAACATGAGTTGACAATGATGGCTTGAATAAAGTAAGGCTGGAGTGCTCTGATGTTGGAGAGCTCTAATCAATCCAGGTTAATGAGGCAGTTTGGCAGAATGGAGCAGAGTTTGCAAGCCAAGGAAAGAAAGAATAGGATCAAGGCTTCTGAAATTCTTTGTGATGTCCTCGGTGCTCTCTGAGCTTGGATGTTTTCTTGAAGATGTTTCATTACCCACTAGACAACATCATAAGTGCTAGAAGGGAGCAGGGTTTGGTCTCTGTTAATAAATGATGGCTTGCCCTGTCAGCGTTGCTGGCAATGTTCCAGGTGATTCCTTGTTTAGGCTATTGTTTGCTGCCAGACTGTCTGTCTGAGTGGTAGTTCCTTGACTGGATGATTGGGTCTTGGTTGGGTCTTGTCTACTCCCCCAAGGTTACCCAGAGGCACCCTTAACGTATGGACCGATGGCTTGCTTAAGAAATAAATAAATTCCAGTCAATGTCTATCTGGGCCTCCTATGCCATGTTTTCATCAGCCTCTTTCCCAGGCTCTGAAAGTGCCAGATGGGTTCCCACAAATGGGAGCTCTTATTTGTCCGAGCATGTTGCCTGGGGGAATCCTGGGAGTTGATGTCCAAACATCGTAAAGTTGCTGAGTTTGGGAAATCCTGATCTAAAGAGTTCCGAAGAACACAGTTTTCGTATTGTTGGCTATTCTGTTTGAGTGCCCACTTCTACGGATACAAATTCTTTCAAAGGTTTTTCCTGACAAAGGTTTTTCCTTTGTGCATCCTTTCGTTTGCCCACCTTAAAATGTGACTTTCTATTAAGGCAGCTCAAGAAAGAAAAAAAGGAAGCGAAAGGAAGTGAAATAAAATACTTGTTTAATATTTCTTTTTTTTTACATTCTGATTTATTTGTTAAAACTTGATTTTTTTCTGCCAAGAACAGCCAGGAGAATGGCAACTAATAAAAATACAACAAACTCCCAAACTAGCCATTTAAAAATGAGTTAAAACACCATGAAAATGCATCAGTGGTACAAGCATCATCCAATTAAAGCCCAATCTAGCTACTGTTTCAAGACTCCCCAAAGCTGGATGAGATAATTTTGAGTTGAGGGATATCAGAGGAGGCATTCGATCAATTTTCTTTGGTGGAAAGTTCCAAAACCTGGTGGTGATTATGATGCATTCAACACATATACACGTACAGTCAGGATCTGCTACCTGGAGTAGTCACTGGCTCAACTTGTAACTCAAGAATATTCAAAATAGCAAGTTATGCATCACCAACAACAACAAATATTAACATCTACAAAACCTGTTGAGTGCACTGTTATGATTCCAACGCTACAAGTGCTACTTCAAGCAAGAGGTCCATCTCCCCAAGGCTATTTAGTGACTGTCTCAATGATTTTCTTCCATAGTTCTGCCAAGAGGCAAATGACTGTGGTGCAGATACGGCTAGCCTTTATTCCTCACTTTCTTGGCCACCTTAGCGTGGGACCACCTTCAGAACGATTGGCTTCTCCGGAACTAAGAATGCTTGGTTGCTCATCACCAAAGGAATCTGCAGCAGAGGGAAAGAGCAGAGAAAAACAGTTAGCACACCAGGCAGCCCAACCCCACTCAGCTTCCAGATTCACAAAGTTGACCATCTTAGCAAGATGTCAACTAAAGGCTTTCCAGGTCTAAACAGAACCGTGGAACGCAACCTCACGCCCGCTTGGAGATCATCCATCAATAGCCAACATCCTTGGGCGGTTTCAGGACACTACACCGAGAAGGACCCAGCGGCAGGTTGTAAAAGAACTCTGTTGAGGGGCTGCCACTGTGCAGAAATCCCTTCCCTAATCCAAATGGCCACCTCTCAGGGCTGTCCCAGTGAAACTTTAACAGAAATCTTCCAAATGTATCTTTCTCACCGGAGTTTCTTTGCAGACCCTAAAGGAGAAGTGCTGCATAAGGGCAGTCATGGCAACTTTCATGGAGACCAGCGCAAACCTCATCCCAATGCAATTCCGGGGACCAGCTCCGAAGGGCAGGTATGTGTAGGGATCTATGTTGTCTTTGTTTTCTTTGCTGAACCTAGGTGGACAGAGAAAGGGAAGGATGTCGGGCACTGGAAGGAGGTGAAAGGAACTCCTCAATGTGTGAATGTGGCCTGGGCTTTGCTTGATGACATCTTACCCCACCACATACCCTGAGAGGTGCCTTGGGGATAACTAAAATAGATTCACAGAAAATGTAAGACCACAGTCAAATGTTTGGATTGAGTGTGTCATGAATTGATCTCGGAGAATTAATACGGCTTGTGGTAAGTTCACGAGCAACCATTTGTTGAAAACCACCCAGAATCACTACTGGTGAGATGGGCAGCGATACACACTTGATAAATAAGAAAAATAGCACAATCAAGGTGGAAGGGACTGACCTGGGTGCAAGCAACAAGTTTCGTGTCTCTGCTAGTCCTACCCTTACATGAAACAAAACACAACAGCACTTGATGTCAGCTGTAAGAAAGATCCAAAGACTGGATCTAGGTTGGTGTCACTTCAGACAACTGCTTTTTAGCCCCTGTCATGTAATCCAAGCATGAGGAAATAACCCCTGTCAGAATTAGACTCCCTCCAATTTTCTATTCTTCTTCACAAATGCAAACGTCTGATTGGCTTCTACCTCTCCGGTCTGAACTCCTCCGGTTCGGGCCAATATTCGGGGACCCGATGCAGAATAAAGGGTGGGATCATCACCACGGTGCCTTTTGGAATGGTTGTCCCATTGATTTCAACGTCCATCTTGCAGAGTCTTTCAATACGCCCTCCGAGGGGATACAGCCTTTGGGTTTCGTTCAGCACCATGTCAAGATATTCCAACTTCATGATGGCGTCATAGGTGAGAGGTGCCTTGGGGACAATGAAAATAGTTAATTTCCTTTCCTCCTTTCAGTCCACCTTTCCTCTGACAGCTTGAGGCGAAACAAGCTGATCTCCCGTGCCCATTTCCACACTAACTCAGTGAGACTGGCCGGTGAAAATGTGGTAATAGAGTTTCCTACGGTTGAACTGGCCTCCGCATTAAGGCCATAATTCTATGTCTTGCGCATGGGGCAACAGCACCAGGGGCTTCTTCTTGTGTTGCCAATTCAATAGTTCAGTCCACAGATATTATTACCGCTTTTAAGCCATCCGAGCAAGGTGAAAAGAATTCATTTTGGTGAACTGCAGACCTACGCATTACCACTGCCACACTCTCACCTCGTTAGGTAGAACAGAGTCTATCTCCTCTTGAAGCTTCTGTTGAACATCCGGGTGAGTGGCTAAACAGTAGGCCATGTAACCAAGGGAGTTGCTCGTAGGCTCGTATCCAGCAAAAACAAAGATAAAAGCTTGGGCTAGAATTTCCTTATCAGTCAAGCCTGCAAAAATAAAAATAAGGAGGGTCACTCAGGACAAAACTTTATTTCACACATTTCATCATTCGCCCCATTGGTGCCCATACAGAGAGCATCCCTCTGGAGAACCAGTTTTCCAGAGGAGAGATTCCACTAAGGCAAGGTGACTCTAAGAAAAGGAGCAGAAGACTTTAAATGACCACTTTGCTCAGAGTTTCCCCTGAAGTATAATGGGACATTGGAGATATAACTTATACTGGAGCACCAGTCCTTTGGAACGACCTCCCCCTCTAATGTCTGGCCAATCTTATCCTATAAGACTTTCCTATAGCCAAGAAGACCTAGCTTTGGGACAAGATCATACTGGAGCCTGCTTTATCATGAGAGATGACCTGAACTAATGTGTGGTTCATCACTGGATCCTTTCGAGAAAGGTTTCAAGAGCCATTTGTTTGGGATGGTGGTAAGGAGTCCTTCAGTGGCAAGAGGTTAGAGCAGATGACCTCCAAGGTCATTTCCAGTCCTGTGATTCGATGAGAGCAAGAGTTGTTATCTCCAGTCTTTACGAGGTACATGCTTGTGTTTTTTTATATGGGTTTCATATTGCATTTTTTCCTTTGATTTGGATTGCCTTGGATATTTCTTGGCTACTTGCAGCCACAAATCAGTGGGGTGGCAAAGATTTATAATTACAATCAATCTATCTTTAAGGAGAAACGCACTACAACACTTAAAAAATGCATAATGTGAACCAGGAAGTGGGCAGCATTACCTTTATATGAGTGATCCAGTCCGTTGCTTGTGGAGTCCTTGGTGTACGTTTGGGAGTCAATCATCATCTGGAGGAAGTCCACACGGCTCTGGGGAGCACATCAAGGGAGCGGTGAAAACAGAGAAAGAACGCAAAAGGTCCCTTAGGTGCCACTAAGCATGACGGGAACAGAGCAGGGCACCAAATGTACGCACGCATTCTTTTCACTATGTTCTCACACTGCTCAAATTTCCCGCACCCAAGACAAAGATGTTCTCCCTGGCGTTTCAATGGACTCTTCGTACTCACCCCTTGGCCTTCATTCAGGCGCGTTTCCTTCATTTTGGTAAAAGATTTGGAGAAGAAATTCAAAGCCTCTTTTGGAAAAGGAGTTAGGTCCAATGCTTGTAAAAGTGGAAGGATAGATGGGAACATGACTGAAAAGGAAATTAATTGTGTCAATAAATAGCCATGTCCCTGGAGGAAAACATCATTTTGTCCCACATTTGTTGGTTTCCTTCAAATACCCAAGATGAGCTTTACTCAGAAGGCCACTGACTGCAAACAGCAATGGACACTTTGCTGGTGCACCAAGAATCTCTGGAGTACGCAAAGGTGCGTCCTTTTCTATGAAGGTACCGTGCGAGGTTGTGGCTGTCTCACAGCATAAGACGTGCAAAGCCTCAGTCATGAAGAGGAGGAGACACCTTGCAACCCAAGGCTCAGACCCACTCCTCAGTTTAATTTCAGTTTCAAAAGCTCTCTGCGAAAAATCAGTCCAAGCTGATCAGAGAAAGGAAGAGAAACAAAGGCGGAGGAGAAGAAGACTTGGCCACATGCACGCAAAGAGATGCTCCACCCATTTTGGCCCCAGCCAAAGACATCTATAGAGCCATGAAATGATACGGCACCACAAGCTGCACTCCCTTTCATTGGGCATGTCACGTCATGCTCAGCCACACAACCTTCTGTGAACAGACCTCAGTCAAGAGGGGCTTCTTCATAGAAGAAAGTTTCCTATCTCCAATCCCAAGTGCGGCAGACGTTCCCGCCTACAGGATGAAGCGCGGACGGCAAGTTCATCTGGAACACGTTAGGATAGATTGCTCTGGGTCACCAAAATCAGAACTTACATGACAGAATAATTCGTAGATCAAAAGATTTGAACTTGGTCAGCTTCTTGATCTGCCTGACGAAAGGATCGTTGGGATTGCTCATGGAATTGATGTCCACACCGAATGAGGTACTGGTGACCACATCCATGCTGTAGGCCCCAAAGACTCTAAGAGGGGAAAGGGGAGAAACAGATGTCCAAACTGCAGGTCTCCCGTAACCAAGATTTACGAAAGGGCTGTCAAGCCAGACCGAAGATGCATCAAAACATGTGTAGCAAACACAGAAACGCTCCCTGATGGGCTTGGTACATCAGCTTCAGCTTTTGAAATCCCCAACATATCTGGAGCGTATCAAGTTGGTTTGTTGTTGCGGTTGGTCTCATATTTCACAGGCTACAATCTTCTTGATGGCTCTCATTTCTTTTCTTTCCAGCTTTGGAGCCCAGGCTCATTCTCGAATAGATACTCTGGGCAAATATAAAATATACTCATCTGGTTCCTCACCACGTCTCAGTTTTTCTATTTCTGATTTTAAATTTGCCCTCTTTGAGATAAGATGACAGACAGACAGACAGACAGACAGACAAGATGGATGGATGGACGGATGGATGGACAGATGGATACATACATACCTATCAATGTATAAATCTTGATACATGCATAGATACAAAAACATTCAGATGCACACTAAAGTATCTGTTTTGGTGCAGACTTCCCCAAACCATGTTTCCCCAAATCCATGCATTTTAATTGGCGATATTTCTTCTAGTACAAATATTTGCAAAGTATTTGCAAACAAATGCCATTAATAGCATGCATTTTTCTCTCTTATTTTCATCAACAGATGCATTTTTATCCAGATATGTTCCCAAGCATTCTTTTAAAATGTGAGATAGATCACAACACTGGGAATGGCACACATTTTAAATGATGGCCACATTTCAGTCTGTGCATTGGCTGGGAAATGAGAAATTGTTTTCAAATGCAACCTTACTAAATTGATATCTCCCTCAACCCTACTTGTGACAGCGTTGGATTGTCTTCCTGGTCCAGAGAACTTACTCTTTCACATCTATGGGCTCGTCGTTTTCCATTTTCCTGTGAACATTTTGAATTAAAATCTCCCCGTAGTGTTTAATGATGGGAAACATCTGAAAAACAAACCCATGGACACAGTTTTAAACATGTGTGGGCAGTTTCCTTTCTTAGTCGCTTACGTGTTCCAAAACGGTCTGTGGCTGATTCATAAATAATGACAGGTTCATCTGTGAGGAAGACAGCGGCATTCTTCCCTACGGTGACACGTTCTGCAACATCGTGCTTTCTTTCCCCAGAGGGTATTGTGGAGCTGAAACTGAGAGGGCTGCTGATCAGGCCCACGATCAACGTCCTTCGAACCTCTACTATGGCTTTTTCAGAGCTAAAGGCTCTCCGGAGACGTATGGCCCTTACAACCCATGTGGCTTACTCTAAGCGGATCTAGAGTTGCACACTAAATCCTTTGCATGGTTGAAAAAAGAGAGCACCCAAATGTGCAGTGTAGGGATCACGTTTCCGATGAGAGGGGTGGGACACCTGTTCCAGCGTTCCCAACTGGGGGAGAAGATGGGGGACCCTCTCCTCTGCCTTCCTCTCAGCATAACTTCTCAGAGGAGCAGCTCATCTCTAAGTCTCTCTGGTTTTCTTTCTCCCGTTTGGGGAAAAGGGCGGAACACTGTGAGGATCGCCGGTGATGCCATCCCTTCCCGCGAGAGAACCATTAGGGTCACTTGGAGCTCTTGAGAGGAAACCATCCCCTGTTGTTGACCCCACAGTCAATTGCTGTTGCAGCTGAGTACAAAAGGAAGATTTCGAAACACACTTTCTTCGGATTTTGTGTGTTGGTCATGGAACAGAAGAGGGAGTGTTATTATGGCCACACCACATAACCTGGAAAACCTGCATTTTGGGGAGAGATGACAATACCTCCCTCAAGATTTTGTTTCACATTTCCTTCCTTCCTTCCTTCCTTCCTAGTATTCATATAATTAGATCCCTCCCTCCCTCCCTCCCTTCCTTCCTTCCACAAAAAGTTGAGTTCTACCTGGAGGAAATAATGCTTAGAAGAAAGAATTGAACAGTCATAGAAGGAAAAAGTTGAGAAACTGAGTCAATAGAGAAAATTCTCCATTCTTTAAGGACTTCTTTTCACCTCCTTCAGTTTTCCGCTGGTGAAGGTTGGAGAGAGCACAGTGCGAATCCTCTTCCATTGTTCATCTTGGGCCAAAGAGATTGCATTTTTTAAGAGGTCTGGTGCAGGGAAACCCTAGAGGTCGAAAAGAAAATATCAGAATATTTAGATTTGAAAGTTCATCCCTGTCTGAAGAAGCTTCTGAATGCAAACATCACCATGATGGGTAGATGATAAATTCACCTGTATTTTGGGGGGGTGAAGGCATCGAGCACCTGCACCCAACTCTGGCCCAACTTAAAAGTGATCTAAACAAACAGAAAAATCTCACCCCTGAATCAATGTCCCATTTTTCAGGAGATATAAAAAAGTCCTACAATCCACTTTCTTCCAGCCATCTTCTGATTTAAGACATAGCAATTTGTTCTGCTCTCTGATGGCTCGAGATGGAAGGCACTTACTCGCCGGTTGGTAAAGGTGGTGTAGCATTCTTTCACTAGGACAGTCTTGATCATTTTAGGATCCAATACAGCAATGACAGGTTGCCGGCCATCATAAATTCTGAACAAAGAAGTACAAGGAGATTCTGGTGATTTTTAAAGATCCGTGGCTCTGAGCTTACAGCGTAGCCTTTGCTACTTGATACCGGCCCTAGTTTGCTGGAAAAGATCTTCCATCATCCCCATGCGGCATTTCAGAGGATGGGATCTGTGATCTTAGGATCCTGAGTTTAGATAGAATTATGATCATAGGAGTCTTTCTGGAGAATCCAAACAGAGTGACTGATCGTCATATGTCACAGAAGACTGTAGCAGTCAGAAGAGTCCCTACTTGCTGATGGGTTCTTACCAACTTTTTTGCAGATACTGGGGATGATGGAATTGAGCTCTACCTTTCCTTTTCTTCCCTATACACAGTAACTTGTACCAATACTCCATCCATTTGCCAAGCTCTGAATATAGTTTACACAACTGAGATTCCATGGAGGAACCTAGTCAACCTTGGGTCATCTTGAACAGCTGAACTGGGTCATCAAATTATATGGTTGCCACATAGACAGAGAAGGTGACAACGTTCTGGCCAAAGCCCACATCAAGCCATTTCTTTTCTGTTGCCAAGAAGACGTCATGGACAAACATATCGGTGAATTAGCCCAGAGAACTTTGACTCAAAGGGTACTTTATGTTTACTAGTGGATTACACAATCACCAATGTTTCCCTGATGAAAACAGGGATGTGCATGCCTGCAATTTCTACCGTAGATCAATCTGTAAGCCTTCCTTCTCTCCCTCTAACATTTCATGGCAGAGAAAGCTCTTTACGGTCTGCGGTTAGATCTGCTTACAGTCTAGGAAGAAGCTTCTCTGCTCCTTTAAAAGCTGAGAGGATAATCTCCCGGAAAATCATATTTCAAAGGGGCAAATATTTACTCTAGTGCAGCACTAGCAACAAAACATTCTTCTGACTGGGAGCTTATGAACAGAAAGCCATTGTGTAGTTATTGTTCAGCTGGTGCAGCTTTTCCTCCTCCATAGATTTGTGTGGGGTTGTATAGCTTTAAAGAAATTGGAAGAAAGAGTGGAAAATATCCAGGAGGGGTCCAAGTAGAAAATAGCAACCTTTGGATTTCTGGTTAATTCTATAACTGAGAGAAGGAAGGTATGCAAGACAGAGCCAAAGGCCCTTATATTGCTAAAATTGTGTAAGCTTTTCTTTCAACTTTTGTGTAGTAAAGAAAAGGTGCATGTTCACTCAGAAGTTTAGTCTGCAACCCTAAGCAACCTAATTTAGGATAAATACTGTTTCATCAAGCTGATGTGATGCAGAGACCAATTCAGTGCCATCAAACCCACAGATGAATTTTCTATGTTCACTTCTTTTTTACTTGTTTCTTGTCTTTTTCTTTCTGTTTTCTCTTAGGATCTTTTCTCTTGGGGCCATGCCTAATCTCTGTAGATCTGGGCTAAGATCCAGAAACTTGTAATGAATAGATTGCTCACCTCCAGATCTTCCCATATTTCTTGAAGCATTTGGTGTCAAACTTCAAAAATCCCTGGGGAAAAAGTTTAAGAAGGATAGAAAAATGGTTATTGATTCGATGAACTGCTCAACTTGCAAACAGAGGATGTATATCCTGGGCTATCTTATGATATTTGTAAACCTTACACATTGTTGTCTTCATGGGCCCTTCGCATGAATAACAGCATACATACTTATATTTCCTATGACGGTCAATATTTTCTTCGTATTTTTACAGAGAAATAGGGGTTAGTAAATAACATGTGCAGTATTTTTTAATAATAATCAGCTGATTAATTATGACACCTGTTGCATATCATTAGATGTGCTAAATTTTAGCATTCACACTACACCTGCAGGTTATCAATAAGGTTATTGACAGCATGTTCAGATGTGGTGCATTGATTGCCTGCTTTTTAATAAAGGCAGGGGAACAAATAATTATTTTTAACAGGCATATAACAAATGACTTCTACTTTGTTTTTATTCTTTCAGATTTAAAAAAAATTTGTTCATGGATCCTTAGACACTATGCCTACATTATCTAATGGATTAGTTGGTCCAATATGTACCTCTGAATACTCACTTTGCGGTAACTCAGGGCAGTGCCAAAGAACGGCACTAAAGTTGGACCAGGAATCCCCAATTTACTGAGAACTCGAAATGGCCAAATCCCATACCTTGAAAAAAAAAAGAAACA
>JANHZU010004923.1:30185-54157 GCA_032468055.1 Acrochordus granulatus | reverse complement strand
TCTATAAAGTTCCTTAAAGTGAAGATTTGCTCAAAGCAGGACCTTCCACAGTGAAATCTGGCTTGTTCTCTCAGATGTTGAAATAAGGTACTTTGCAGCTGCCTAAGGAGAATTATGCAAAAAGTCTTTCCATGCATCAAAAGGAGGGTAATGCCCCACCAGTTGGTGCATTCTGAGATGTTACATTTCTTAGAAATTTTAACAATAGACCTGCTTCGCCAGTTGTCTGGGACTGCACCATTTTGCCAACATTTATTAAACAATTTTGTCAATTCTTTTGCCATATCCTGACCACCATGTTTTAAGATCTCTGCAGTTATCTTATCTAAGCCAGCTGCCTTGCTGTTTTTAAGGCTTCTAATCACCATCTTTACTTCTTCAATTGTAATTTCGCCAGTGTTCACCTGAAGCTCTTGTTTGGAGCACTCTTCATCAAAATTGTATGTAATGAATGAGTTTGGCTGATTAAGAGTTTCCTAGAAGTATTCAACCCATCTTTTATTCTGCTCATCTTGGGTGACCAGAAGCTTCCCATTCTTATCCTTGATCAGAACACTGGAGTTATTCCTCATCCCAGTCAGTTCGTTAGCAACATGATAAAGAGTTTTGGAATCATTCCAATTGGCTACTTTTGCACTTCAGTGGTTTTCTGTTCCAGCCATCCTTTCTTATCTTTCTGGCAACTTTTCTTCACCATCTGATCTAGTTCTGTATATCTTTGATTCAATTCTGTTTCGTCCTCATCTTTGGCCTGATCTTGTTTCAGTTTTATAATCTTCCTTTCATCAGTCAGCTTATATGATCTATCCTGGATGCACTGTTCCTTCCATTTACCTCATCTTCTTCGAATTATATTTTGGGTGCATTCTATAATAGTATTTCTAAAGTTGTTCCAGCTGTCTGCTATATCTGTCACTTGTTCAAGAATGCTAAAATGATTTCTCAATTCTAAAGCAAAGAATTTGGCAATAGTGTGGTCCTTGAGCTTCACTGTTGTGAATGGTCTTTTTAGCATAGGCTGTTTTTGTTTTTGAAGCTTAAACTTTACTTCTGCCCTTACAAGATAGTGATCTGATCCAATGTCTGCCCCTCTGTATACTCTTGTATCACATAGAGAAGATCTCCATTTCTAACTGATACTAATAAAATTGATTTCATTGAAGTTGTGACTGTCCAGTGATTACCAGTTCATTTTGTGGATTTGTCGATATTGGAAGTACTGTATGTTCACAGAAGGATGTCAATCACTCTGTTGTCACTGAGCTGGGTTGAAGATATGTACGCTCCAATCACATTCTTTAAGCTACGTTGGTCGCCTCCCAGTCGCCGATCAGGGCTTTTAGTTTGTGGTTTGGAATGCTGTTGAATATAGATATCCTGTAGCTTTTCGTAAAATTTATCCTTTGCCGTGTCATCTGAGCTATCTGTGGGCACATAAACTTGTATAATGGTCACTTTGACATGTCCATGTGTAAAGTGGGCTGTAATTATTCTACTGCTAATCAGGTTCCAGCCAATGAGTGCCTTTGATGCTCGCTTTCCCAAAATGAGGCCAAACCTGTATTTGTGTCACTCTTCATGGCCTCCGTATAGGATGGTCTTGCCATTACTGTTAATTTGGCCACTCTCTGTCCACCTGACCTCATCATTTCCTAAGATGTCTAGCTTGTAATCATCAAAAATCCACAGGAGTTGGGCAAATTGTCCAACCTGGTATAGCATTCTCACATTCCATGACCTAATTCTTGTGATGTTCTTGGATGAGAAGATTGTTTTCAACTTCAGGCACCAGACCCCATTGCCAGCTTGCTCCAATGTCATCCTATAAGCCATATGGCTTGAAACAGAACTCTCCCCAGGTTGGCTACATTTTCTTGAGATTCTTCCTGCTGTTTCTATAGCTGTTATAGATTTTTACAGGGACAAGTTGCTAGCCTGACATCCTGCCCTCCTATTTTTTCATTTAGTCTTGGGACCGTCAGTGGTGAAGTTATAGTAATGGAGGAAAGAAATAAAAAAGTGACTACCTCATCTTCATCCTAACAAATATTTGAACTCCATTGGCATTGACAGAATCACCATCAGTCAATTGCAAAAGGCAGCTTCACTTGGAACAGCTTGCATTCTGCAGCAGTACCTTTAACACCATCAAACAACATCTGCCTATCCCAAGTCCTTGGGAAGATCTTGATAGGTGGATAAAAATGCCAAATCTAGTTTAAACATCTGGCCAACTGTATATCAAACAATAATAATTTATTAAATTTGTATGCCACACGAATCAACAACTATGAGTGAGTCACAACAATCAAACAAATTACAGTAAAATCAATGAAACATGTTAACATGTTGCTGTTATGAACAAGAGTAGAGTGGAGCCATCTGGTCTCAAGGGTAACCTTGTTCCAGAGAGTAGGCATTATTGCAGAGAAGGCTTGTTTCTCTCAAATTGGCCAGGCAAATCTTATAAGAGGCAGATGGTCCCCCAAGTTATGCCATATTAGCTTAACAACTGGCACCTTGAATCATACCTGAAAGCAAACTGGAAATTGGTGTACCTTGCAAAGCAGAGGTATTACATAGGCACACCAAGGCATGCCCATTATTGCTTGTGCCACTGCATTCTGGACCCATTGAAGCTTCAGTGTAGTCTATTTTATTGTTTATTGTTGCTTGAATCCCATCAGTTTGGAGGTTCATGCAATCTACTGAAACACTTGTCTGTGCTGTTGTATGCTGTCCAACTTCTGGCTTTTAATTGATGTTCAGGATGTTCAGAATTTAGTGGGTTTGTTTTTAGGATCTTTGTCTTGGAATAGCTTTTATTAAAGGCAATGATAATCCACTTTTGATACCTGCAGGGCAGGTGAGCAAGTTGGTAGTAGCTTTATTTTATAGCTTTTATTTCCTCCATTCCATGCTACACTTCGTAGGGATGCATTAAGTGAATAGATGGCTATGAAATACGGGTTTTCTAAGAGACTCCTTTTGAATTTTTTTTTAAAGGAAAACTCAGCTTCTTCCTATTTGGCCCTTGTTTCGTACCAAGGACCAGTGCCTGCTAGTGCCAGTAACATCCTTATTGTGCTGAGTACCAGTGAGGAGGCTGATATCATTCATTTTATGCTTCCCATTATTGTGGCAATACAGGTGAGGAGGAAGAGCTGTTGTCAATTCCTTTTGAGAAGGTTGGTCTTGACAGTTGCTGATTTTGACTAGGACACAGGCATTATAAAGGAGTATGATAAAGTCAACAGAGCTTCTTACTTGGACAAAGTCTGGGAGCTGATAGAATACTTTCATTACTCTGGATCTATGTGGACTCTCCAACATATCAACCTGTGTTAAAGAACTGAAGACTTTAAAACAGAATAGCAGTGTGGCTGCAATTAAAGTTATAGGGGAGAGGTCCATAGATATAAAGTGGACAGTATCATGAAATGTCTGATAGTCAGCACAGCTAAACATGAAGGGGAATTCATATAGATACTCACCTTAATTAACCTTGATTAAATTGTTAGAGATTATAAATGAGCAGATATTGCCTTTAAATATGATCATTTGTTATTGTAGGTTATTTGTTGTTGCTGCTCCTGAGATACAAAATAGTTTTTTAAAATGTTTATAAACAATGATCCATTTTCAAGGAACTTTGCTATTGGATATATGTCTAATGTCCATAATTATCTAAGGACATCATTATTATAGATTTTATTGTTTTGTTGGTTGATTTTGGTAACAGCCACAATTGTATGTAATTTACATATCTAATTATAGTGTTCTGTTTTCTGGCAGATTGCCCCCATCAAATTTGTATTGATTTTTAATTAATTTGAAAACTTGTGTGATTAATTTAATAAAATTGTCCAGCTAAATATATATGAATAGATTTCTGCAGCAAAGTGAATTGTTTAGTAGTTTTTTTAATCTTTAAAGTTATAAGGTTTCAGATGTTCCCTAAAGAATTCAAGAGAAAGGATATGGCTGATCTACAGTGTTAGTTTATAAGCGGGTTTATAATCCCTTGCCTTAAAAAAGAGAATAGATTATTGAGCAAGTTTACATTTGTGACCAAAGATATGACAAATTCTTCTGAGGAACATGGCAGTGTCATTGCACAATGTTAAATTAATCCCATGCAGAGAAACCTAAATAAATAGAACACAGTTTTAATTATCTTAAAATGTCATCCATGTAATTCCATTTGGCAATGGCACAATTTGTAAAAACTGGATACTATGCCATTATCATTCACCAGAAGATTTTAGGAAGGCAAGCTTAGCCACTAAGTAATTTTTGATCTTCTGATTTGGAGATGGAGCATTTATCTTAAGGTAGCAAAGCTACAGTCAGCCCCACCCCCACTCCCAGCCCCCAAGAATTGCTTACTTGTTATTCTTTATATTCTGTAAAGCCAGTGAGAATAAAAAAACAAGAAACTTGCCCATCAAATCCAAGTAAGGAGCCCAAAATGATCTATTTCCAGCCAGGCATGTTGAAAACACTCTGTGTTATCAACTTGTAGCTGTTACCTCCTGGTTGGTAAGAACAATCTGTGTTGAATAATAAATGTTGAATCGGAAGGCTCATTCTGGCGAATATATCCTGGACAACATCTTGACATTTCTACCTTAAGAGATACCATTATCTGGTAGCAATACAGAAAACTTAAACTCTGTGATGCATCTAGTGGCTATCCAAATTTTTACAACTGTCAGGTAAAAATGACCAGACCCAGGCATCAAAACTCAAATTCTTTGATTTATTGCTCTTGCCTATTTATAAAAATCTACTCAGCTAATAGTAAAGCATCTGTGGGTGATAGATAAAGTTAAATGGGACTTAGGAGAGTTAGACTTTGTGCACTTGTGAGTACTTAGAGATTCCAGACTAATGCCTTGCTTGACTCCTCCCCCTGGCTCTACCATATGTCTCTTACAACAACTCAAATATGATTGCACTAGTTTATTGATAAAAGCTTACACATACAATTTTGACAATATCACAATTACGATATATTAGTATATTTTTTTCTGTATTAACTTCCCAGTTAAAAAAGGAGGCAGCATGTTCTATAACAGTACTTTGGAATACTGAAATGCATGAAACTCTAATTGACCAAGAGAATTGAATCCTGAACAAACTGTGCATTTCTATGTCCAACTTTCTCAGTAACAAGAGAAAATTAAGGGCAGAGTTGGCCCTAATCTCTCAGCCAAAGGGATGAATTACATTCACATATCCCATTACAATTCTTCCTAGGTTTCTCTGCCTTCAATTTCCTTGCCTGATCTCTGGCAGAAGAAAGCATGACCCTGAAAACACCATGCATAGCTATTATAGAATATTTTGAAACTATTGATACCTTTCTCCCATTTATGCAGATGAAAACACATATATTTGAGACTGCAATTTTCAAACTCTCTCCGAGCCAAGACAAAATAAAAGATTATTCATTGATTAATTTCTGATAATATGTACCTCATCTTTTCATTAAAACCATAATCTCAACACATTAAAATTCATTACAAAATGAATTAAATAAATAATAATAAAATGGGAAGTAAATAGGTAAGATAAATACATTGACAATAAGGGGACATTCATTGCAAGAAATATTTTGGCTGGCATTGGAACACTAGATGAGGAGACTTCAATAAGGCTGTCCTCTCTAACTTGGAATTAAAATATTCTCAATTCTCAGAGCTCAGTATATCCGTAGGCAATCAAATTGGCGAAGATTGCCATAAAAGAAGGGCACATAATGCAGAAAAGCCTGACATTTTCTGATAAAGTAGTCAATACAGAAAGTATTGACTCAGAAAATGTCTCACCTACAGAACTGTAATTAATTAGAATAAATTATGGAATATTGTCCATGAAAGCATGGGAATTAGAAGGGGCAGAAGTCTAAAAGATTAGAGAAAAAATGGACTAGGAAGAACTATAGCTGATAATATAGTAGTAGCTAGATTTTTAGTTATCTAGGGTTCTTATAATATCTTCAATAAAAGTAGATTATCGCTGGTTGCAAGCCTTTTAGCCAGATACATTCATTAAGAAAGAGACTATATCCTTAAAGAAAGTTTATGCTAAAACTGTTCTGATTATGTAAATATTTTGGACCTTGTGTGTCATCTATATATAGTGGTACCTCACAAGACGAGTAACTCACAAGACGAGAAACTCGCAGGACGAGCAAAAAATTTAATCAAAATTATTCCGCTAGACAAGCTGTGACTCATGGGACAAGGAAATTTCATGCCAAACCTTGCATGTCATCAGTAAGCGTGCTCTGTATTTCCCATTCAGGCAACTCTGTGCAAGAGTTTTGCCGATGCAGCAAGCACACGCGCGTTCTGCCTACTCTTACCTCGTGCTTTACTCCATTGTTGCAGAGAGCAACTTTGTGCGAGAGTTCTGCCGACTCAGCAAGCGCGCGTGTTCTTTCTGCCGACTCTCCTCTTGCGCAGTTTACTCCATTCCCATATGGGCAGCAGTGTGCACATGTGCGTTCTGCCTACACTGCCGCA
The DNA here is from genome assembly GCA_032468055.1 of Acrochordus granulatus. NCBI lineage: Eukaryota > Metazoa > Chordata > Lepidosauria > Squamata > Acrochordidae > Acrochordus > Acrochordus granulatus. The sequence continues at coordinate 47,624 of JANHZU010004923.1, read as the reverse complement.
TGGCGGCAGGTTGACGTTCCTGATCGCAATGAGCATCACGCGATCGGCTCACATGGGATATCTCACAACGGAGCTTTCCTCTCTCGCTGCTTAAACAGCGTAAAATAAGTGAAAGGCATTCAAGAGAGAGAACTATGGAGACTTCAGACTCTCGATTCAATCTCCAGGAAGTCCCCTCCCCTTTTTCTCCTTCGTGCCGGGATATTCTTAAAGCCGCACACGCTTTTCCAAGGCCAAATAAAGCAGAAATCCCCCCTCGTTGCTTCTCCCCTCATAGTACGGAGGGAAGAAGCACTTTCAAATCGCCCACGATGCCTGGAAAAGCTGAGAGAAAAAAGGCCCTTTTAAAGTGACAGCAGCAAGCAGCAGCCTAGGCTAGAAGCTGCCTCGAAGGAGATCCGTAAGTGCTGGTTAGTTTGCTCTATTTCTGCTTTATATCATGTGTTAATCATGGTTATTTGTTTCAGATGTTAGTGACAATCATTTCTATATCAAATTCCATTGAAAATGATTTTTTGGTGAATATTTTTGGGGGCGTGGAACCGATTGTCCGATTTTCTATTGTTTTCAATGGGAAACCTCGTTTCGCTTATGAGCATTTCGCACTAAGAACTTACTTCCGGAACAGATTAGTCTCATCTTGTGAGGCACCACTGTATTTTCTTTATATTCATATGCCGCAGTTGTATGATTTAATCAGTTATGCTTATTCTTCTCTTGTTTCACAGCACTATTTTGCTGAACTAACCAACTGAAATATCTTTTTATATAAATATTGCAAGATTCTGGAAAAATTAGAGACTTAGACCTGAGTTCTGGAAAAAATTAGAGACTTAGACCTGAGTTTAATAGTGAAGTATGCAGCCTTTCAGTAGTTCTTTAAATCATTATATTTTGTTACAAAATGTTCTGTAAATTTTAATGAAAAATCAAATTGGGTAAATGTTTAAACTTTTAAAATGTGTTTTAGTGAACACATTCAGCAGGTATACTGGGAATTGAAGAAGGAGATGTCTAATTTGCATCTGGTGACTGAAGTGCAAGCTGAAATGCTGAAGAAGCTGAAAATGATTCCATCTGCAACTGAGAAAGGTAAGTCCAAGTTTGCACAATCAAAAACTTGAAAACGAGGCACAGACCTATCCTCATTTTAAAGTCCAGCTTGTTGTTATGTCCTAACTGAATTGTATCAATTTAGACTGATCAGTCTCATTTTTGTAGTAATTCTCATCTCACTGTTTTCTTTCTTTTTTTAACTGGTCAACTTAATACATAAATGTGTTGCTGATGGGGTTTTCTTTTTTTATGTTGTGTTTTCTTCTCTTGTCACTTTTCATCCTCAGCCAGGTGTTTATTTGTACAAGGCTGAGGTATTAGTTTCATTTGACCTTTCACTGCAATTATTTTATATTTTAAAAGCAAAATAAAACTCTCCAGTTTCAAATGTATTCTAACCCAAATAGTGACTTTTTAAAAATATAAAATCTATGCTTTATTAATTTTTACTAATAAAACTCATTAATCTAAAATTAATTGTATACATAATATTTTTATGAAGAAAGTGCTTTTGATAATTAGAATCTATACTTGTTTTTTAAATGGAAAATTCTTGATTGCCCAGGAAATGTCTTGCACCCTTAAGTAGAAGTCCTTCTTCCAACCATGAGAAGCACGTCAATAGAAATTGTCATCTCTTTCTGTGAATGGAAACCAAATCAAACATGTATGTTTAATTGGTCCAGGCTGATGTGATTATAAAGTGCAAATCGAAGTTGCATTTTAGAAAGATTACACAGGGCCAAAACCTGTCTCCTGTTTCTGTTATCACGTATTCTTTGTTGGGAAATTCTCCCTGAGGCTGTTTAAGGAAGCACAGAGCTAGGAGATAAAGGGTTGGGGTGGGAAAGGGTTAGCTCCGATTACTTCTTGGTATATTAAAAGTTTAAAAAGCCATTCATGCTGGTTTAGCCCATAGGAAACAGGTTATGTAGGAACAAATATTAGAGTTAAAGGAAGTTTTTCATAATCCAGAACAGGAAAAGATGAGGAACAGATATCTGATAGGTGCTGTTAATAATGTTGGAATTGTATTAAGTATAAATTACTCATGTTAGCCGAAGAATTAAAAATTCTTGGTTCTTTTCACAGTGCCATCCTATACCTCTGTTCAGTGTACTGAAGACTTTGAAAGGGATGGTATCAATCTCCACTTAGATGTTTCTGGACTAATGTGCAAAAATAGACTACTTCCAACAAGCGATGATGTTTTCAGTAATGTTGCATCTTCCTCACCATGTATGAATGAGAAATTTAGCTCTGCATGTAACTCTCCATTTCTGGAATGTAACTCTTACAGAAAAAACTCTTTGGAAGACAATTCTTGGGTATTTCCAAGCCCTCCAAAACCTAGTGAGACAGTATTTTTGGAAATGAAAAACAGAGTGATGCACTTAAACTTTCCAGGAAACTTGGATCAGTATAACCAAAACTGCTTGTACAAGAGCTAAGAACATTAAGATTAATTCTGAATAAGTTCTTATACCTGTTAGAAAATAAGTAATGGGGAAGAATAGAATGAACTTCCAAGTTGGTTGAGACAATCCCTGTTACCTAAACTTGAAAAATAGTGAATCCAAAGGAATTTGATACATTGAATTATCTACTGTATACAAGATTTTTCTCAGATTTCTGATTGAATATTGACAGATTTTTGGTGGAATAAAGCAAAAGTAGAATAAATGAATAAAATCACCCTGAAGTATGCTATCTTCATACATTTTTAAAAGCTATGAGAATGTCTTATTTTTTGGACAAGTCTTCAATTTAAGCTTCTCAGGTAAAAATATATATTCAGCTCTGAAGCAGTCACTGACTTTTTAATGGGTAATATATGTTGAAAATAAATAAATGAATAGTGTAGTAATTTCATTCTTTTTCTCAACTGTTCATCTTCATTAACATATTTGTGAAGAATTTGAAATAGAAAAAATGGGAAAGCTCCTAAATACTATGTAAAATGTTTCATCACTTTAATGTCATGTACTTATTGCTCTCTCTATTGGGGATTTCGTATCCAAAAATGCAGTGACTATTTTGATGTGAAATGTCCAAATACCTTAATAGAACCGGGAACAACTGTAATACTCCAAATAATGCAATCTTTCTGTGATACTACACTGCTCATATTCTATACTAAAAATATGTGTTTAATCCAGAATAAGTCGATTGTTTAACAGCATTGAAATAATTTTACATCCTGTCTTTTTATTAAATTTTATTAGCAGTAAATCTCTGTTGAACTTCCTCAAACAGTAGAAATAATTTCACCAGCATATATCTTAATAGATTTCTAGCAATAATTTTTGTACTTGGTCTTTAAAAATCAGAGAGAAAAATGTCACAAGAACCTGATAATGATGGACCAACTGCAAGTTTTGTTTACACCAGTGGCCAAATCTCATCATATGACCATTCCCACATGTACAAATTCATGTATTCTGTCATTTCTCATTTGCTTCCGAACTTGTATTTGAAACATGAAGTAAAATCTATAGTGGAAAAAATTGCATGTTTCTGAAAGATAAAAACTTCACATATGGATGTGTAGATGAGCAACACAACCATGTAAGTATTATCTTCCTTTTCATTCTATGTGCAGGTGTTTTCTTCAATATCATTACTAAGGAGAATATAATTTATGGAAGGAGATGAAAATGTGGATATTTTTCTCGTTAGTGAATGACATGCATAAATGTTCATCAGATTTTTAAAAATATCTTGTTCACATATCCTAGCTTGTCTGTGATGAATGGAAATGGTGTCAGATGCAAGAATTTATTCTGACCAATGAACATAGCAGGCTCAAGGGAGTACAATCCTGCTGAAGAGTAATGGAACAAAACCTGATATGCATATATCTAAGCCACTGACTTTAGATGATATAACCAACTACTTTGTAATAAAGCCATTTCTCATGTGGCTGCATAGCTCTGATATTTCTTCGGGCTGCTTTTTCTAAATTCAGACTGTTATTCAGATCCTTGAATAAGTTACCATTGTCCAACATACCAAGCTGCTTCATGTATTCAACAATGTATTGAGAATACGGTCATATTTTTAAATTTTTGTCTGAAATAATTTTATGCAAAATTGGTAGAAGACTTTTTATTTTGAATGCTCAGATTTAAATGTTTATTTACACTTATTATAATCCTAAATGTGAGCAAGTTCTGAATGTGTCCCAAAAGTTCCTGAATGGAAAATATAAAAATTGGAGTAGATTTTCATTGTTTATAATTAGGAATGTGTAAACTCGTTTTAATTTAGGAACAGAATGTTCTCTTTTCCCTCCAGATCAAGACATTCTTGGGGAAGAAAGGCTTTGATACTGACATTTGATTATTTCATTTATATATCTAAAATAATACAATTCTACTTAAAATTTATATTTTTATGGAGATCAAAGTAGGATATCTCAGAAATGGAAAAGTGAAAAAAGTAAATGAAACTAGTACTAAATATCAAAATTTGGATGAATTCTAATCAGTGCTGTTGTGCTTTATAGCTAATTTGACAGATGGCATTTTAGTTTCTTAAACCTCATTGATAACATTTGAAAGCCAATGCTGATTTTCTTAATTTCAGTGAAAGGGGATGTTAGGTGGCTAATTCATAAAAATAATTTTTTGATACGAGAAATACAATTTGGATTATTACTATCGTTAAAAACTTTGGAGTTCAAAGTCATGGGGAGAGTCATGAAGCATTCATGGAACTATGAATCTGAAGTTCTTACAAGTAGACTTCAGAGGTTTGTCTCTTAAATCTATCCTCACAATGTTGATGAGATAGAAAATGTATTTTCTTTCAAGTTCCATTCCAAGTAGCATGACAAGAAAAAGTATTTCAAACTGGCAATGTTCGATGATTCAAAGATTTCTAGTATTCCGCAAAGATAATAATTAAAGACTAATTATTATTCTGTATTGTTCATTCCAGGGCTACACAAATAGGTTGAGAGTATATTTTACTAAATGCTAGAACTCAAAATGCATAAAATTTATTTTTAAAAATACTACACATTTAGCAGGAAATAGCAGGAGCTAGGCTATGGTGTATGTACATCAGGTGTACGTACACCAGGCTGTAATTTGTTATTCAATATTTCATTTCATTACCTCCTCACTTCCCTTGATCATGCATGAGTGGAAAATCCTTCATACAAGGGAGCACTGTTTGTTTATGGTGTTTGGCTGGAGAAGGCAGTTCTGTTTTGACTAACAATAGCACTTCAATGCCATTATAAACATCATGATTAAATTCTTCTTAGTTTAGGCCTATGTACATCAGGTGTATGTACACCAGGTACATGCTAAGGCATGGTGCATGGTGAGGCAGAAGAGGGCGTGGCCCAGCCCTGGGATTGCTGGCAGCTGATCCCCTCAGGCCACGCAAAAAGCTGGTGGTTGGAGGGGCTCAGCTGCCAGCAATCCCGGGGCCGGGCCAGGTGCGCTGCTTCTACCTTGCCTCACGCTGTGCCTTCCCATGTTGAAGCATCCCAGGTTGGCTTCGCCTCGGCGCTTGCACTGCGTCTCTCTCTTGCTACCCTCCACTTCTCACCCCGCATCCCTCACTGCCCCTGCTTCCTCACCCGCCCCTGGGGAGAGAGAGCGAGGAGGGGGAGGTGACTTCCTGGAGGGAGAATCTGGAGTCTGAAGTCTCAAGAGTTCCATCTTGAATGCCTTTCACTTAATTTATGCAGCGAGAGAGAGGGCTCCGTTGTGAGATTTCCCACGTGAGCTCATCCTGCAGTGCTCATTGCGATCAGGAATGTCGACCTCAGTCACATGCAGAGTAATGTGATAACGGAGTAGATAACGGAGTAAGCCACATGACAGCATAGGCAGAACGCACATGCACTGCTGCCCGTGTTGCAATGGAGTAAGCCACACAGCATTTCCTGAACGGGAAATACAGAGCGCGCTGACGACGCACAAGGTATGGTACAAAGGTTTCTCGTGTGAGTCGCAGTTTGTCTAACCGAATAAATTTTATTAAATTTGTTTGGTCGTCTTGTGAGTTTCATGACTTGTGAGTACATTTTGAAGGTGGAATTAATGAATATTCAATTTAAAATGATGCTGACATTCTGTCTTCACTCTTTAAAAGTGAAGTAAAAGTAGAAAGTAAAGGGCCTGAAAATTCATCAAAATTTATTTCCCTAAAGAGAACCATTGCACAACAAAATTGAAATATACTGCATAAGCAAGAATATAAATCTAGGAACTCTATAAGCCCTTTGCAATTATTTAATTAAATGCACATATGACATCACATCTTTTGAAATTGCCAGCATATGGCTAAGGTAAGAGAATATGGAGCTCTCTGCTTTTATTATTTATTTTTACACCATTCCTCTAAGGGAAAATGTTTTTCCACCAAATTCAGCCAGCATAACTGGTGGTAAAAAATAATGGAAGTTATAGTTAATACTTGAAATAACATAGGATCCTTCTACAGTTATTCTTTTTTAAAATGAGTACTTGTTTTGATTTAGATGAATAAATACAGGAATTAAATTACAGAAGAAATATCCAGTGATAGAACACTCTGAAAAATATGTCCCTGTTCAAAATGTACTGAAATTCTGAACATGAAGAAATCGAGGCCTGTACTTCTATTTGCCATCAGTTCTTCATTTTTTAATACAGAAATATTGCTTGGATGACTTTCTGAATCTTTTATCAAAGTAATAAAAGCACAGGCCCAGGTTTTTTGTTTCAGTTTAACTAACATGGGCTTAAGAAATTGACAATACCCCTCGCAAAAAAAAAAGAGATAACTCCAATTCCATGTACACAAATTCCTCAGTAGTAAGAACAGTACAGCCTTAAAAGCAAACAGGCTTTAATATTCAACATCCCATTACACCACATATAACTTATACCAGCCAAAGGCTCTGTACAGTTCATTCCTGTTACAGTTAAGGATTCAGGATGAATTGTACCATTCAAATGTTTTCTTGTTAAGAGATCTCATTTACTGATGTGTATAATGTAGAGCTTAGCAGAGTGGCTTATATTCATATTTAATAAGCAATTCATTTTATCTTGTCCTCTGAACCATTCCTTTTCCTTCCTACAGCAGCCTTCTCAAACTTGGTGATTATTAGGTCAAAATGAGAATTCTTAATAAATTTAATGTCCATCAGATGGCTATCTGCAGGAATTCTCCTTCCCCAGGAAACTCTGCTTTTAAATTTTCATAATGGAGTTTCTCCTAAACTGAGGATCTCAAAGATTCATACTCAGATTTATCATTGGCTGGAGGACATTCATTTGGAAAACCAAATCCTGTAAAGTAATTAGAGGGAGAAAAGGATCTTGCAAAGGGCCTCTGCTCTGTTAAATGTAAGTAAAAATACAGAGGCCATTTGTAGCATAGAGTCAAAATTAGAATGCCATTAACATTATCAAAGAACCCTTGGAAATGAACACATAGTCTTTCTCAAAGAATTCCATTCTCTTTAAAATATTGTAAAATGCCTTAAAATGCCTTAAAATATATATCTTTTGTTCTTTCTCACTTATTTGGAGTCTTATACTCCAAATAAGTGAGAAAGAACAAAAGATATATATTTTGCAGTATCCTAAAAGATGACCATATATTCAAAGTATTAATAGTTATAATACAGCTGCAAGTTTAAATGAACTGAAGAATTACTACTGGTGTACAAAATGAAATCACAAAATGACTAGATTTTTTTTAGTATAGACATAGTCCTTCAGGATTTCTATATTTTAGTTTCATTTTGGCAGATGTAGGTAGAGGAAGTCAAAAATTTGCTGTGCATATACAAGCAACCATTTTGCAACCATATTCAAGGTTACAAATGTCAGTTGTACAACTTGTCTATGTGCTAAGAGAATGCTTCTGATGAGGAATTTTTGCTGCCCTGTGTTCTTCCTTGGTTTTAAAATATTCAGCCTTGCATTCTTCATAAAATCCTGGATCACTATAGCTAAAAAGACAGGAAAATATGTATATTAATTTCTCCGTCCAATTACATTTATACTAGACAACTTACAGCCGAAGAAAGACTAATGCAAGGAACACTCTAATGTCAGCTGTCTAAACCATACATTCTATATGAATGCTGAGAACCCATTCACTGTTGCAAAGTTTAAAACAAATTATCTATGAGACATTACTTTTCAGAACTCTGTGCCTTCATTCTTTGTCTATCTAATATATAAACATAAAACATCAGATGCATGAAATAAAAGGTACTCAGGAAAAACAATGCAATTATAAAAATATATTGTGTACCCTTGCATCCATGTCCTATGAAAGACACTGTTAGCTCCAAGTGCTTTTCAAGTGTTCTTTGCTTGCCCAAACATTTCCCCTGAAAAACAAATGGTTGTGCACCAACAGGAATGGGGAAAATTTCTGGAAAAACTCTCAAAACAGCTGTTGTATGTTTAACTTTCTGGAGGATGCAGATGTTATAAGATACCATGGAAGTTGGGTCTCATGAAATACTTTGTAAAGCCCTATAACTAAGATTTCATAGGCATGAGTGAATAGTTTTGTCTATGAAAACAAAAACATGTAACTCAACAGATACAATCCGAGCAATGGAAAGATATAAACTTCCCCAATAGGGAGGAAACAAAATACAGGTAGTCCTCGCTTACTGATCATAGTTTAATGAGAGTCCCACAGTAACATGATTGTGATTAGGATGCTTGGCAACCGACTCAAAATTAGAATGATTATAGCATCCTCTAGTTACATGATAGCCATTTGTGACTTTCGTTGCTGGCTTCCAATTAGCAATGAAGAAGCTGGTAGGAGGTCACAAACGTGACCACTTAATGATGGCAATGGGCAAGCCAAAACTGCTGTCATGAGTTGTTGTAGTCACATATGTTTTGCTTTACATTCAAGTTACTTAGACACTCTTACTTGGTGGTCCCAATTACTATTGTTAAATGAGAATTACCCACATTATATCTAAAATAGAGTTCTTATTTAACCAGATATTTGTCTTTATAATTTTACCATTTAGTCATATTAAAATTATAAACACTTCAAAAGTAATATTAAATTCATTTTATTCTAATTTAATTGAATTTAAATATAATTTTGTCCTAGCTCCACATTTTCTTTTTCACTGTAGCACCTGATTTAATAGAGGTGTGGAGGCACAAGGTTAAGATGCTCAGCTTGTTGGCTGGAAGATTGGTGGCCTGAGTTTGAGGCTTTGCATTGCTGTGCAACAAGGTGAGTGCCTGTTGTCCGCCTCAGCTCTTGCCAACCTAGCAGTTTGAAAGAATGCAAATGTAAATAGATAAATAGGCACCGCCTACTTTGGCAGGAAAGGTAATATGTCCGTCTGCCTTTGGCATCTAGTCATGCTGGCCACATGGCCATGAAAGTGTCCTCAGACGAACTTTAGCTCTTCGTCTTAGAAACGGAGATGAGCACTGCACCCTAGAGTCAGTCACAACTGGCAGGGTAATCTTTACCTTTACCTTACTTAATACTACAAAGCAATATAGATCTGAAATCAGGTTTCAGATCCCTACACTAAACTGAATCTTTATATTGTCTGAATACAATTTAAAAAATCTTCAAATTAATTTCTTAATTTTGTTTTTTAAAAATAAATATAAGAAATCCTTTCCAGAATAGTCTTTTTTCCCCAAGACTAAATCTTATACATGTGACTTTTTTTACTTACTTTGCAATACAGGATTTTTATTTAAGTAGTAAAAACTGCAAAAAAAAATTTTTTTGTGAAGTTTCTTAAAAAAACCCTAGATTTAATTATAAGATGTTATTGAAGATATTTTACCTTCTATCTGGAAGGCTTTTTCAATCCATCTAAAAATGAAAAATAATGGTCAGGAAATTAAAAAAAAATCTTTTTCATTTTTAGATTAATTGAGAAAGCCTTCTGGATAGAAGGTGATTAAAGGTCCAGTTGCTTTTTTTAAGAAACTTTGCAAAAAAACTTTTTTTTGCAATTTTTTATTACTTATGCCCTGGATTAATCTATTAATAGATTAATAAGAATATTTATAGATATCAGGATTTTTGTTTCTTTTACTTGCCTTAGGATAGTGGGTTGATTTTGTTTCACATACCCTTAATGCTCAGTACTGTTGCTACATGTCAAATGATTTAAAAAAAAGAACACATTCAAGTATCTTTCGTATATCATGAACTTTCTCAACAACTACAGCAGTTCTACATCTTTCATATCTATTGCAATATATAAGTGATTCAGATCTTGGGATAATTAAGCCACTGCAACATTTTGTCACCCCAATATGCTAGGCAAACAGCTGCCATAATCATTGACCAGCATGACCTAATTGGCTGGAGATCCTTAAGGTTCTAGTACAAAATGCCTGGAAAATGGCTAGATTATAAATATCCTCCCCAAAATGTCCACCATGGACAATTAGGTTCTTTTCTGATGAACTGATGGCGACAAAAGACAAAAAGGGGAACAAATGAACTGACAAGGGATAATAAACAAAAAACAATGGTAATTATATCTGTGTTCTGATAGTGCTGATTTTCCCCAACTTAGTGTCCTTCCAGAATTGTCAGCCAACCAAACTGATGGCCAATACACTGCTGATATCAAAGCATTAAAACAAGGTCTATTTCATGCCATTTTCCAAAACAAAATAGCAATGAATGCTTTAATGAGTGTACATTTCATTTTGAGTGCCTTTATACTTACTAGCTGGTGAGACATTGTTTTAGGAGTTGGTTTTCCTTTTGGCACTTCACCACCATAAGCAAACCTGAGTCTTTACAACATTTGGTAAAGTCTGGAAAAAACAGATGTAAAGTGGTTATACTAGAATAAAGGAACAAGATTGTGTATATGAGAATGACCTTCCCTCTGACTGCTGTTTAAAGTATTCATTCAGAATAAGAATAGGATATGAATTTTTGTTATAGTATACAAATGGATTAATGATAATACATAATTAAAGGGTTAAAATTTACTTAATGTTGTGATATTAAAACAATTTTTTTTAAATAATACATTGGTACATGATGTCAGAGAAATTATCTAGAATGTATAATGGCATGCTGGACATGTAAGCAATGTGAAGGAACATGTTTAATGGACATGTAAAAAAGTTTACAAAAATGGATTCAGATTCTTATATTGATACAGAGGATTTTAAAGATTAATAATCAATTGAAGCTAGAACTTTTCCTTTTAAGCCTGGTGGATAAACAGATCAGAGCTATGGAAGATTATTTCAAAATATGATTACTGTGATGAGATTACTATATGAACAAATGTGGAAACATTTGTCACTATGCACCATGGAAGAATGATTGGTGAAATTGATGAAACTTGCTGAGATGCATTAGAGAAAGGTCATTACTGATATTCATCAATGGCCGGAAGCCCCTTATGGACTTTTTGTGGAAGAAAATTATTTTGTGATTTAAGTCTTGATGATTAGAAAGAATATAAAAAGAAGGGAATTATGATGTAAATGGAGAGAATGGTTTGGTTAGAATTGTATGTATAACTGATTAGAGGGATAATGTCTCTCTCTCATGCTTTCAGTCTTTGGTGCCTTTTTTTCCTTTCTTTTTTTTACAATTGCCTATTTTTTTCTTTGAATGCATTTATTTTCTATGTAAAATTATTAATACAAATTATTGGGGAAATTATTTTAATTCAAAATAGGGAACTTGGCTTCTGAAAAAGCTACAGCAGTTAAACTAAGAAAATGTCACTCATTATAAAAAAGTGTTATACTAAGATATTATATTTGTATAGTATCCCTTGAATACTGAGGCTGGAAGCAAACAAGACAAGGAAGTTCTTGCCAGTTTGTGGCAATAAAATAACCAGGTATGCTTTTTTGCTAAAGTAAGCCAAGACATATTCAGAACAACAGTTCTCAATATGCAACCTGTTGTTTTATCAGAAAATTACCCTAGCCCATTGGTGTGATGTTATGATATCATAGTTCTACCCTTTTCTGGTACTCGGTAGTAAGGGTATTCACAGGGAAGGAAGGAAAGAAGGGAATCTGTTTTTATTCCTCATGGCTATAAAATAGTCTGTTTTATGATATTTTAGCAACTACTGTTAGAAAAACTATTGAGAAATTCTAATATTAAATATATTAAAATGAATATAAAGAGGAATTCTAATATTGGCACTGTTAGCATCCTTCATCTGCAATTGTTAAAAAAGCAAACATGGTCTTCCTTTCTCCTATCAGTCACCTGTAAGCTGCCAGTTTCCCCTCTGGCCAGATGTAAACACAGAAGAAATGTAAAAAAACCTATCTAATCCACCTTTCTTCAGCCTCAGCCCCCCATTATTGAAAACTGGTAATAAGCATACTACCTCTGACTCTGGAAATAACATGGACTGGGTTCATATTTCACACTGTTCATAAACTTATTTGATTTACTAAACAAAGTGCAAAGCTGGTCTTTATGGTTTAGTGTTATGCTAAATTACTTGTGGTTTCTGCTGGTTTAGAGTAATGAATGAACAGAGCCATAAGCCTCCAACAATTAGGAAATTGGAGTCATAATATTTTAAAGAGACTTGGATCACCTTTTCTTCAAGAAGCCATCACTGGATTCCACCATACTGGACAATTTTCCTACAACATCCTCTGACTGTAAGCTTGAGAATGGACTATCTTTTTATTATACTAATCTTTGTAAAATGAAGAAGAGTAGTTTAAGATATAGAGCAGATTCCCCCCTAATCAATCTGGGTAAACAATTCTCAAAGAAGAATGCTCTTGAGTTTTTTATGAAGGAATAAAGGGTGACACATTTCATAGCAGAATTGCACAACTACTTTGGATTCAATTCTGAAAGGCTTACAAGTATGCAGGAACGTGAACATTGATTTATTTAAAACATTTGTATGGCTGCCCATCTTAGAGCACATCTTTAGACAGTTCACAACAATATAGCATGTGTCTACAACTCTTTAAAGTAGACTTGTGTTTTCATACAAAAATGAGTATTGGAGCTGCTTTACACACTATGCATTGTGATGCTAAATATTTAAAGCATTTGGAGAGTACAAAATCCAAAACATCACATAACCTTGCTATACCAAGAACAAGCTTCTTATCTAGCAGTTAAGCCAATTTTCCCCAGTTTTTGGGCCTCCAGAAGTGATGGGATTAGATTCCAATTCCTTTATTTCATTGGGATTATATCGTTGAAGTAATCTTGCAATCAAGATTAGAAGACCAGACTTCTAATGTAAAAGCAATTTTATACAACTATTTATCAGAAAAGATCTTTGCCCTTTATTTAAGTGAGATCTTTACAATACATAAAATATTTACAACAGTTTATTATTGAAGTACTGTGAACACAAGTACACAAAAATATTAAAACAAATTAAAGCAAGCTATAATATTTTGTATCAGCAATGCCTACCACAAGCACTCTTAACCAGAGCAAAAGTATTAATTTCAATAATAAAATTATATAATCTACCTCACAGGCCTACTTGCTTCCTAGTCAATTTAAAAATATTATTTATCTAAGAATATAAATCTGCCGATGCATGGTTTATTTCATGAAAAGGAACTACCAACTGTCCTTTTTTCTAAAAAAAAGGCTTAATGTAAAAACAGAATTACTTTGGAAAAATTTAAATGACAAACTGAAAATAAATAAACCTTAATCTTTTTTGGCCGTCTTCAACCGATGAAGGACAATAGTAGCGAATAAATTATTTACAAGAACCACTAATAATATTTTAAAATATTTTAATCCTAAACATAGCATTATAACCCCTTATAGTATTCCCAAATTTGCTAAATTAAGCACCTTAACCTCAGCTATCCTACACAGTCCTAAACAAATCATCTTAGGGATAAAAGGAAATATGTTATCTTTTTTCTTTTATTCCTTACAGAAAAGGTCTGGAATATTGTCAGGTCTTTCGTATCAGGGGAGTATTACAAAATGTTATGTGTAATAAATTGTAAGATTTCCAAAAATTGTTGAAATTTGGCAAGATTAATTTTTTTTAGATGTCAACAAAATGTTAATAAATAGCTGCAAATATTTTGATGTTTTGCTACAGCTTATCATTTTAAAAAATCTCAAAGTGCCCACATCATGACCCAGACTGAATTATATTCTGTTCAATTATGAATTACCCATTTGATCATAGTGGAGCTGATTTGCATAGGACCACAAAATGACTCCTGGGGTGTCATTTTGTGAAATGAAATGAAGTATTTCATTTTCTCATTCAATAATCCAGTCTGATTTGAAAGATTAGCCCCTCCTGGCTTGCTGCCTCAAGCTTTTTGTAAGGTCTTTCTCGCTTGTTTAGCAACAGGTTTGTAATTAGGATTTTCTCATCACACTGTGTAACAAATTAACACTGCTCATACTTGACTTTATTTTCAATACTATTGAACTATTTATGAAACTGTATTTCCCTCTAACAAATTCAAGAGTGAAAACTTTCTCCCTTTCATACTGCTTTCAACAAGTCAGAGCCTGTGTGATAACACTATTGGTCTTTGCATAACATTCTGTATTTCTGATGGCCCACTTCATAAAATCTGTTTCTTTTTGCAGTCAGAAAGCCAGTGAAACTATTCAGCAAATACACACATATATTTTATCACACATATAAATACTCTTTGAGGGAAATCCTTAATATGATCCTTAAATCTTTAATATGATCCTTAATATGGGTCTCATATGGTAGTCAGCACTGCTATTTTGCTGATATGTGCAAGAAGTGTCCCATCACACCTTAGGTTGCAGGCATTTTTTTATTTGTAAATTTCTTTAAACAGAAGTTTAAAAAAGAACTGTTTAAAAAGTCACATTTAAAAATGAATCACTTTAGAATTCTGGGTAGTATATTTAATTGGTTAAATGAATTAATTTAGCTCAATTAATAAAGATGTTTACTTCATCAGACCAAGACTAATTGCATGATGCAAACATCATCTTATGGGGCAATCCCTTTATTCTCTTATAAAATATTGCCTCACAATTTTTTGGATTCACTATTCTCTGCTTGTGGTAGCTGAAACTGATGTGACTTAGAATTCAGCCACACTGAAATTATATCTAGATAACTCAGGTTCTAACCCACGTTCAGCCATGGAAGCTCACTAGATCACATTCTCCTATAACCCAAATTATTTTGTGAGGTGGTTGTTGTAGGGATAAAACAGAAGATAACATGGTATGCATGCTACCTTGACCTCTTACAGAGAACGCAGGAAATAAATCTAATATATAAACAAACAACATTGGAAGGATAACACTTTTTTTACCTGAGCAATATGAAACACTGCTCCTAGAATGCCTATCGTGATTCACATACATGTACACAAATATAATCCCTCTCCCCAAAATCTGTGGGTTTCAGATATGCCTGTTTTAATCTCTATGAAATGTATACAAATTCAATTAATGAAACAGATCAATCATTAATAATGATTAATATCTTTTCTCCAATAACCCTACTGTAGTTACAAAAGACAGTTCTAAATAATTTACATTTTTAAAAAATCCATGATACTGAAATCTATTTTGAGGAGTAAAGACATACCTTGGACACATGATATCTAATAGTTTTAAAGCCAGGCATATCCCATCTTCTAAGACCTCTTAAAAACATACAGCCCAATTGGCTTGTATCCAAGGCAAAAACATTTAGAATTTTGATGGACCACAAACGCAGATGTTTTTCTCATTTCAAATAAACATGCTGGATGTAATTAGCAGGATAAAATATTGTTGGCATTCTCAAGCTTAACATTTGGTCCAGAGAACAAATGGATTTCTGCTTCTCACTGGTGCTTGCTTAAGTAGCGTGGTAGCCCTGATACAGTTTTTTTTCTTTTGTAATCATTCTTCCTAAAAGCTGTGAAGCAAAAACACATGTATGCACACCCAAGCAAAATAAAAGCCTAAGACAATGGGAGGTCTCTCTCACTTGTTAAGTCATCAACTTCAGCTGGTTAAAGGTGTGATAGCCTAGTGAAACAGACTGAAATGGCTACAGAGGGAGCATAGCTCAGTTCCCCTAAAGACTCCACTGCAGATTGCAGTAGATGGGCACACAGGAAGAATTATCACAATGTGTTAAAAGTGCTTCCAGCTATAAAGCTTTATGTTGTTAACGCTAAATAAAAATGAAGAAAGGAAGGGAAAAAGAGCAGGCTCAAGAATATTGGAATCCCACAAGGGAACATGTAACATCACTTAATTACTATGGGCTTTTGCAACCTCAGTCTTTGCAACTCTCTCTATCTCTGCTATGAGAAGAAATTGTAATTCAGATCATTCATTTTCAAATGTTTAGTAGAGGCTGACAGGGGCTCTGAAAAACACAGCAGTGCTAATTTTATTAAACAGTTTTGATAATTCAAGAAATCTCCTTCCCCCACCCTGAATAGATTATCTACCCCAGAACATCTTCTCTGTTAATTTTAAAAAAGGGAAATGCTGACATATGGATTTGAAGGGCAAAATGTGAATTGGCACATGCTTGGGTATGCATGTAGCACCACCTGTGAAGAACCCTGAAGCCAAGCACTTCTTTTCCTGGTGTCTCATGGCAGCTGTGCAAGCCTAAGAAAAGATACTGCTGCTTCAAGGCATTCCCAACAAGCACTATGTCCAAATCATATATCATCATTTGCATCTGGATCTCTGCCCAACTTTATTTAAAAAACCCTCAAATCTCACAAAACATACTTTGCAGAAAACAGACTCTTTTCTTCCCTCTGGTTTCCTTTCAAACCTGTTTCTAAACTGAGTGTTACCTAGAAGATGGTTAAAAACTAGCTGTACTGATAAAAGCAAGTTTCAGGATGACAGTCTCAAGGTAAACAATGTGTTCAATGTTTTCATAGTGTTATTCATAATGTAAAAATTAAAATAATTGCAAGGCAGTAGACATCTAGCAATCAGGCTGAATGTTGAGAATGCTAAGTGAAGAATTTTTGGCCTTTAGATCCAATCTTGCACTCAAAAAGGAGAATCCATTATGGTAAATTACTGCTTAAAATAAAAACCTGACTTGTAAATGTTGAAATAAATTTGAGTCTGTGATTTCCAGTTCCCTATTCTCCACACAAAGTACTTGAAAATGCACAGAATTGTTTTTTGAAAGTGATATATTTTGAAGACACGAGTTAATCTCCTTATTTACTCCCACAACTCCCTTCTCTTTGCTCACTTGCAAAATATTTTATCTCCTTGCTCACTTGCAAAACTTATTCCCAAAACTCACTTTTCCTTGCTTACTTGCAAAATATTTGCAAGTGAGCAAGATTAACTAGTGTTTACGAAATATATCACTTTCAAAAAACAATTTTGTGCATTCTCAAGTACTTGGTGTGGAGAATACAGTAACCT
>JANHZU010004923.1:0-11113 GCA_032468055.1 Acrochordus granulatus | reverse complement strand
TTTATTGAGCATTTTAGTTTGTAATGTATCATCTATTCCCAAATGTTTTCAAAAGAAAATTATTATTTTATCTCTAAGGGACAAACATTAAAAAAATGCCATATCCACTACAATATCAAACAGAGATATATGCATAGTAGCAAAGATAAAGTGGTAATGTCAGTCATTTACAGAATTTAACATTGCCAAAGCCAACACAGCTTTTCAGGATACATCACTGTGACAAGATTAGTCCCACAAGTATGGTTGCCACCAACTATGCATCACTCATATACTTATTAAACACCTCACTAGCCAAAAGTGAGACTGTACCTCAACAAAATCCTAAAGCTTTGGGACTTAGTTCAATTTTCTCTGTTAATAAATACTGATACACAAAGCAAAATCAGCATTAATATTTGTGAAACTGTATGGTTTGTTTTATACTGTTAGGTAAATGAAAGAATATCTAAACCAGCCATAAAATAATGTTTTAAACAAAATAGCAAAATTACAAAGAAATGCAAACTTTCTTAAGAAGGCAACTAAATTTTTATTATTAAATGTAATTGGAAAATATTTCACTCCTATCCAGGAGACTATTTCAATTCCATGTGGAAATAAAAGGAATGGTAGGAATATATACATTTCTCAAAAAAGGAGCAGGATACAGGATACAGAGAAAAATTCTCACATAACAAGCTAAATGGAGTGATAAGGTGAGTAATGAAAAACTTGCAATTTTGCTATTAAATGTGGCTTGGATTAACGAAAACATAGACATTTTAAACAAAAGTTTAAACACATTTCCAACCCTTGCAACTTCTTATAGGATGTATACAAATACAAATAAAATAATTTACAAACAAAATATATAGACATAATGAAACTCACTGAAGTATCAATAAATCTGATTTTCAACTAAACTATTTTCAGGTTTGTATTAGAAGAATATATTTCTCTTTTTGTTTGATTAACAATTCTAAGGAATATGCATAATGTAGTTAATATTCCATGCTTCGTATCACACAGAAGAAAATCAAGCTAATCCAGAATATTATACATACCTATGTTAACAAAAGATTAATGTATGTATATATCAAGGCCAGATAGGGGGGAAATATCCAGGCTTTATTAAATCTAAAAGAGATTTAGGCCAACTCCCCATTTTTCTGATGGCTCCTGTGGTTTAAATCCTTCCCCTTCCTTTTTTCAGCTCCTGGAACTCCTTGCAATCATGACTGTCAAAAACCAGTGCAGATTCCAACCATTTGAAGCATGAAACAACTAAATTTGTCTCCCAATCCTAAAATGGCAAGAACAGAGCATAATCTTTTGAAATGCTATAACCAGAAATTGGGGTGGGGGTTAAAAATCCATTCCCCACTTATCCATCTTTTATGGTTCCATTTACTGTGTATTTGTCACCCGTTCCTAATCTCAAGTATAGTCTTTGCTTAGTGACTATTTCAGACAGTGTCTGCTTTGTACACTGATGAAAAAGAAACTTTGCGACTAATGAGCACATTTTTTACTTTTGTAGCATCTCCCAGTTATGCATTTGCCAGTCAGTTAATAAGCATTGTCCTGTGTAAAAAATCACAAGCACAATGTTTTATTTGGTGATTGCATTAATGACTGAATTGCCAATCACAATTGTGGTCACTAAATGTGAACTCCTTATATGGTCTCTCTTCATGCTCCAAAAGTATCTGTGTGTCTTTGGAATGGGCAAGTAGCTATACCACAGCTTCTTTAACATGTCTGAAGCAGAAAATGCACATTATCATTTTAAAAGCCTTTAATGTAAGGCTTAAAATCACTACATCCTGAGTTTAAATGATCTCACTATGTTACTGCTTTAAATAAGATCTCTATGGGCCTAGAAAGGATAGATCTGTAACAAAGCAAATGTTATGGATGCAAAATATCTCTGATTCATTTCACATATGCTTGGTTAAAAGGATCAAGTAATAGGAGCTAAGAAAACTTCTGGCTGAAAACCCAAAAAGCCACTGTTAGAACAGAGAAGACTAATTAAATAAAGGGATACAATGATTTACACATTGCACTAAGCCTGAATACAATATGGTCTCTTTTATCAACACAGACAAACTATGGTTTAGAACAGCATTCTTCAACTTGGCAACCTTAAGATGTATGAAATTCAACTGGGAGTCCACACCACCTTAAAGTTGACAAGTTCGAAAAGTACTATCTTAGAACTACTTAAAAGTCAGATAATAGCGTTACCTATGTTTATTTGTTTGACTGTCAAGCTAGCTTTGTACAGGCTATTTCTTGCAGCTATGGAACTGGAGAAAAAGCATTATGAAATTCAAATAAACATATAAGTAAATCCTAAGTAGCAACTTGGAAAAAGAGCAAGGAGAAAGTAAAAGCAATCCTCAACTAATGTAGCAAGTTCAGTGACTTATCACAGCATCAAAAGTTTATTTGAGGAGCATTTGTAACACAGAAGCTAAAATACTATCACAAAACCAGGAAGTTATTGCTTTAAGAAATATGTATCTGTCATTGCCTCCTTTAGAAACCTATTATGTCTGAGTCCTCATTACTGTCAGCCACACTGCCTGGGAATTAATCTGATGAAGATCCCTTCCTTAGAAACTCAAAAGTTTACATAGTATTTTATAAACCTGGAGATTCCTAATAAAAATTGTTTTAAATAGTTTTAAATAATCTTTTTCCTCCACTCAAGATCAGACAGCTCTTTTCATATTTTTACATTACCGTATTGTTTAATGAGAATACTTAATACAGATGAAGTGTTCTGATCATTTGAGAACACAATGTAGAACCGCATATTGACTCAATTTAAATAAGAATAATCTTCTCTGATCAATATCTTCAGTATCATCTTTGTCATAAGAAACCACACAAATCTAGAGTTAAGAAGCGAGGCTGCCAGTTGCACATCTCCATTTTTAATTATGTAACTTCAGTCGTTAATGACTTAACGGTAACCAAGTTTCGAAAGTGGGACAACTAATCTGGAAATCCGCCTGTTAGGGAGAAGCACGTTATTTTCAAATCATTGCGTTGATAACATCAATATTCTTCCCTCCGCGGTCTTTCTCCACCTCACGCCCTCCAGGCATGAGATGACTACGTCTCAGACTCCTCAGCCAGGGTGGTTTTCGTTGCTGATTGGGAACCGTAACCCAACCTAGCCGGAGAACCCCAGTGTAAAGACTGAGGAACATAAACAGATAAATAAAAGCAATTAGAGAGAAAGAGGCCGGGGGGGCTGCTGCTGCTGGTAGAACACCCCTCCCCCATAATATTGTGATTCGTGCGCGTGGAAACAACTGCCCCTACCTGCAGGGCTACAGACAGGCTCCATTTATAGCCTCCTTCCCTTAAGGAGCAGCTGCGGCTCGAGAAGGAAACAACGCACTGACGATCGCACAGCCCCGGAAACGCTGCGTGACCTCCACAGCGCTCGACCTCTACGTCACGAACCAGAAACGCCGTTTGGTGATGCTACGGCGCCTGCGTCAAGAAGATTTTGCGGCGAGCGGGGAAGAGAGGCTCCTGCGAATGAGACAGCGGCGCCTGCGCACTGGAGGGTAATAACCTGGGAGGACGGGAGTTGTGGGAGCGGCGGCGGGGTGTTCCGTTCTGTTTCTAAAAAAAAGGAGGAGGAGGAGAGGCTTATGAATCCGTGTAGCATCTTCCCCCTTTTCAGGAAGAATCCCCGGATGCCCGTGTGGGTTGAAAAACGGAGAGAAGTTGGCACAACTTTTCGAGGACAAAGCTATGTAGTTTCCTCGGCAACAATGCAGAAAGGGTTGTCACTGTCTTCTGGGATGATTTATTGACTTCTCAACCTACTTTTTCAAACTGGGATTTCTGCACTGTTTTAGAGGCTGACCCTGCTTAGCGCTTTTGAGATGGGTTTTCACAGTTTCTTTTCTCAGATGTATAGCTTGTAATCTTCTGAGAATGTTCTGTACTTGCATGCATAGTGATTATACTGTTACTTTTGGACAAGCAATGCATTACTCAGAAAACTGAAAAGAGATTAAAAAGAATAGCGAGCCAGAGAGAGGCATGTGAAAAGGGGAAATTAAAAAATCCTAACTGTTCAGGAGTTAAATCCTAACTACTTCCATCGAACCATTTTCTTTGTTACCTCTTGTTCAATTCACTTATTCTTTCATATATTTGTTTTGAAGCTCGGTTGCTGGCTCACTGATTTATTTATTTACTTAATTTGTGCACCACCCATTTTGCAATGAGTTATGCAGTCACTTTTCTGTTCAGTTCACATTTATTCAATAGCCATTCATTCTTCATTCTTTCCTTACGAAAGACTACATACTATTTACAGAAAATCATGTATTTGCCCTAGTTTTTTGCTATTCCTGTATATCTTGCACCTTTTCCTTTCTGTCAAACACAACTACCGTACTGTATCTTTGAAACATTAATTTTTGATTCTATACTCTTTATTGCATCATTGCATATTATCAGGTTCTCAGTCAACAGCATGGTACCTTCTGCATAAAAAGTACACATATATATTCATAGCCCCAACCATTTCTAATATCACCCTTCCACAGGCACTTCAAAATTGGATATGCATTTATCTGTAAATACATTAAGCAACCAGGGGATATCACACATTTTTGTATTACTCCCTGTCCAATGATGAACCATTTGTTAAACATTCCATTTATTTCACACAAATTTCGTCTCTTACTACATTAAGCTATAAATCTGTGGTTACATAAAAGATATTCAATTTTATTCATTTTTTCATACATAGTTTAAATCAAAAACATACAATAACATTTCTCATACACTTGCCAGTAACTTACTGAAAAATGATATTTGATCTGTGTCATCTCTGCCTTGTATAAACTCACAACATTCCCAAATGTTGCTCATTATCACTTCTAATAACTTTTTCAAACACCTTCTCATGGATTTTTGACAAACTAATTTCCCTGAAATTTTTGCATTTGTCTTTGCTACTTTTTCTTTGTATATCAAAACAATAGGAGCACTTTTCCAATCATAAAGCCCACAAATAGCGGAGTGGCATAAATACGAACTAGTTGCACAGGCATTTCATAAGAAACCATGTCCATATTTTAACATTTCTCCAATTGTGTTACCTATACCTGCATTCTTACTCTTTTTTCAATATTTTCACAACAATTAGGACTTCTTTTCCATCCATTTTGTTTTCAGTACTAACATGTATAACATTTGTTTCACTAAACACTCTTCAACATTCCACTTTTTTCCAATACAAATTTGAAAAATATTTCATGTCAGATTATTCTCTTGTGTTTAATTCCATTCAATTTATTGTAGATCATTGTTTAGTCCTCTTCATCTACTTCTAAAATAAATCTTTATTTCCAGCAAAATTCTTCTGTGTTTTTTCTTCTTTTAATTGTTCCTTACGCTGATTCTATTCTTTGCAACTGTGCTTTATCTTTATTACATTTTTGCAGCAATTATTTATATATTTTTCTGATCCATAACTTGTTTCAATTCATTCTATCAAATATTTTTGTCCTTCTCAATTCTATAATTCCATACATTTCTGTGTTGCTTTATAATTTTGCTCACTTTGTTCCAAACTGCTTCCATATTGTCTTTCTTTTTGTTCTTTTCATTGTTTTTGGAGATTAACCTATCTTCTAATAATTTTTCATCCTTTTCATGAATTGTTACCTTATAGCAATGAAAGATCTTGTACATCATAATGATGCTATACCATTGGAGATATACTTCTACCATGATAAGCAGATCATAAATGAAATGTCAGATTAAATATCCCTAGGAAAAGGAAATGGTGATTCACTCCTGTATTATACCAAACAAACAACCAAATTGATATCTACAACTAGGAGTACATCAACATAAGACCTTAGCTTGAGTACTATGGTGCTCAATGAGGTGGCTGGATTAAAGTGGAAAAGATATCTTGATGTGGCCATAGGCAAAAGAAAGTTTGATGCTTTATGAGTACATATACCCTTGATACATTGAATGACAGAACCATGAATCAAGACAATCTTAATGTCAGAACAAAAATGTCAAGACTGAATATTGACATTTTGAAAATTAGCAGACTGGAATAGAGCACCAATCATCTACTCTGGACAAGAAAATAATAAAAGAATTGGAGTAGTACTTCATTAACAAGAGTCCTAAAGTCAGTGATACAATCTAAAAAGAAGGATTATTCTCCATATAGGCAATATAAGGCAAGTTTTTCATTATTATGGTTATCTCAGTCTATGCTCCAACCATATATACTAAGTAAGCCAATACTAAACAGTTCTATGCTCTTGAAATACAATGTCAGTATAGTATAAAAAAGGCATAATATTGATCATATATAATGCTAAAGTTGGTAGTAAATAATCATCTGGAATAACAGAAAAAAATTGCATTACATATATGATACCAAGTGTGTAATAAGCTAGCATTGTTCTACCAGGATGTAGTAATGAGATTTTTCTTGCAAATAATCTAAAAAATAACTACACAAAGAGATCATCAGGTTGATATTAATGAAAACAAACCGAATATATACTTCGGCAGAAAAATTGGAGGAGCTCTGTTTAATCAACAAAGAACCTCACATTCTGGAAGTGTAAAAAATATTGCTAACAACAGAAATTGAAAAAATATTAGATAACTCAGATAATAGAATTATTATCTGGTTTAACAACAGTAAATAATAACCGAAACAAATGAAATTATGTCTATGTATATTCTCATTTATTATTAATTTTATTTTTTTAATATTTTATTTAAAAAATTTTTGCAATTTTGCTACTAAATGAAATCATGTATAAACTGTTCAATAAACTGTTCATCCAAACTGTGCAGCCAGTAGAAAAGGAATATAGTAAAGTGTAGAATTAGAACAATCTATTGATAAGTATGTATACAACTTAGACAGAATTTCTGGGTTAATTTAGAATTCTTTGTGTGCTGTTATATAGAATGAGTCAAATTTTCAGCTGAATGATGGTATAGAGGAAAAAGCTGTTCTTGTGTCTGGTTGTTTTGGTATGTGATACCCTATAGCTCCATCCAGAGAAAAATGTTCAAATAAATTATGTCCAGGGTGAGAAGGGTCTGTTGATATCTTCTCTGCTCTTCTCTTGAACCTCTGAATATACAGGTCCTTCATGGAGGACAGGCTGGCTGCAATTATTCTTCTGCAGTCCTGAATGTTTGTTGGAGTCTGTACCTATCCTGCATGGTTGCTGCATTGAACTAGATAGTTATAGATGTACAAAGGACAGACTCAGTGATTCCTCTGTAGAACTGTATCAGCAGCTCTTGAGGCAAGTTGAACTTCTTGGGCTGGTGCAGGAAGTACATCCTCTGTTGTGCCTTCTTAATAATGGTGCTGTTAGCCATCCATTTCAAGTCTTGGAAGTTTATAGACCCCAGAAACTTGAAGGACCATACTTCTGATTCCATGGTGCTGGGTATGGTAACAGGGGGTGAAATAGGAGGACTTTTCCTAAAATCCACTGTCATCATCACAGTTCAGCTCCATTCAGCTCTAAGTTGTTTCGATTACCCCACAGGCCAGCTGTTCACCTTCGCATCTGTATGCAGACTCATCACCATCTCTAATGAATCCAGTGACTATTGCATCATCCGCAAACTTCAGAATTTTGATAGAGGGTTTCCTAGAGGTGCAGTTATTGGTGTAAAGGGAAAAGAGTAGCAGCCCTGAGGAGCTCCAATAATGATTGTCCAAGTACTGGATGCAATTTTCCCTAGTCTCGCCTGTTGCTTCCTGTCTGTCAGAAAGCTGGTTATCCACTTACAGGTATGGGCAAACACAATGAGCTGGGTCAGTTTATACTGAATAATGGCTGGAATGATGATGTTAAACGCTGAGCTGAAGTCCACAAAAAGGACCCATGCATTGGTTCTTGGGGAGTAAAGATGTCGCAGGATATAATGCAGTGTCATATTGACAGCATCATCTGCTGACCTGTTTGCATGATAGGCATACTCAGAAGACTCAAACAGCAGATCTGTGATGACTTTCAGAAGGGCCAGCAGCAGCTGACTATTCATGGTTTCTTTTCAAGTTATATACTATTAGCAAAAGAAACAGTATAAAGAATGCTCAGAGAATCAAACAGTTGTACTTCTCTGACACTTGTAAGATAACACTCAATTTTGCAATTGTGAATTAACAATACATGGAATAAGAATGACCAGATGTGCAAATTGGATTCAAAGAAGGTATGGTACCTAAGATGACATTGCTATAATCTGATGGATGATAGAAAAAGCAAGAGTCCCCAAAATACATCTATTTCTGCTTAATGTATGACTACATGCCTTGATCCTCTTAGGTGAAAGTAGAGAAGGGTCATAAGGGCTTTTCAAAATTCTGTTATAATATCCTAATCAGATATGGATGTAACCCTAAGGTACACTTCAAGATTCTTAGCAATTCTTGTTTCCCAACCTTGTTTACCTTGACTTGTTTACCTTTAACTTTCCTTGTTTATATTTACTAAAAAAATGACACATGATTGCTTGCATCCCATCAAATAAGAGCACATGAAGTTTACCGACACACTCAGGGTGTGGATGTACATATACATACTTGCATTCACATCCTGTTGTTCTTTGTGGGAGGAGTGAAGGGATAGAAGGTAATAACAAAAGAAGAATGATGGATAGAAACCATATCTAAATGAAAAATTCTACTATGAATTTGATGTAGATTGTGATAATGATGGCTGACACATTATTCAATTTGTTAATCCTTAAACTAAATCCAGAAGACTCTAGATTAGCTTTATAGTAGAAGACTAAAATGGCTGCTCTTGGGTAATAGTTAAAAACATTAATTTCATAGGACTAAATTTTGGAGAGCTACAATATTGTTATATGTGGCATCCATTTTTCCACTCTGTTTTTTAGCTCATGAGAAGTCTTCAGCTATGTAAGAGCACTTTCTGTCTAGAAGGAAACTATTTTAGGAGCTGACAACCTAAGTCTGAAGGATAATCTCTCTTAGACAAATTTGTCCAGGAATTAAGATAAATAGGAAATGACAGATGATCCTACTTATATCCTGCCTTTTATTTGCTTTGCTCCCAAACTTGTAACAGAATGGGATTTCCAGATAACTAAATGTTATATTGAGGAAATTGTCATTATAATTCAACATTTGAGTGAACATAGCCAGAGAAAGAAACAGAACCCTAGATTAATTTGGTGTAGGTCCATAACGATGCAGCTGAAGCATATTGAATACAAAGTCCCCAAAGTGCTAGGAACTATTAAGATGACTGAGAAGTGCAATTTATAAATGACAATTAATACATTTCCCATGGACAAAATAGAGCTGCTCATAAGTAGCTCCACCTTGCAGTCAGTTTTGTGTTTGTCTACCATTCATATTGTCATTTGATTAACTAATCATCCGTTTTCTAAAGTGAGAATGCGTTTTTACACTTCAACTAAGACAGTGTTAACTATGAAACTATAGATAGCAAAAGAGATTAATTATCTATTTCAGAAGTCTCCACACCTTCTGTATCTGAGAGAAAAGGAAATATAATCTGTTCAGATGTGTGGTTAACAAAATAAAATAAAAAGTCAAACCAGTCCGGACAAAGAGTTCAACCAAATATAATAAAATTGCAAAACATAAGCTCTGTTTAACTTGTTTTCTAAGCCTCAGTTTATTACATATTTCTTCCTAGTGGATCATAAAAGGACTTTAAATAAGAAGCAAAATTAACCAATATAGTGCCATAGTTCATGGCACTCAAAGGGAAAGAAGACTGGGAAATTAATTACCAATTTTTACATATGCAGACAACCATTTGGCAGTTTTTAATGTTGACTGTAGATTCTTACATGTTCTTAATGTTGACTGCTTGATTCTTACTATAATGCTGTCTCCATGTTCACTGAAGATTAATGAGGATACTAGAGAAAGCACTATTTCCTTTGGAAGTTTACCCTGATGGGGTTACCAGGAGGTAACTAGCAATGGTAGCAATGCTTGCTAAAGGAGTTCTAAGATGTAGCCACCATTTAAAATTTACATTTAAAATTTGGTTGCTCTTGTGTATGATTTCTGGCAAGAGTGGGATGGAGGTAGTATATCTACAGGGGCTGGGGCTGGGTGGTGCAGTTTTAGGTTGGTTTGGCTCCTTTCTCTGCAGCCAGTCCCAATCAGTGTTAATAGGGGAGAGAAATCCAGCCCACGGTCGCTACTCTGTGGTGTGCCCCAGGGCTTGGTACTTTCTCCTCTCCTTTTTAACATCTATGTGAAACTTCAGGGTGAGATCATCCATTGCCATGGGATGAAGTATCATCAGTATGCTGATGATACTCAGATTTACATCTCCATCCCTATTGACCCAAGTGATGCTGCCTTGGCCCTGACTCTGGAGACTGTTCAGGTCTGGATGGGGGACAACAGGCTTCAGCTGAACCCTGGCAAGATTGAGTGGCTTTGGGTGTCTGGGAGTCCTGGTTCTGGGACTTTACTATATTTAACTCTAGATATATCCCAAATAGATCCATTGTGTAATCTGGGGGTCCTTTTGGACTCACAACTCCTGTTCAAAGAGCAGGTGGCAGTCGCAGCCAGGAGGACCTTTGTGCAACTCCGTCTTGTGCACCAGTTATATCACTTCATAGACCAGGAGTCCCTTCACTCAGCCACTCATACCCTCGTCCTCTCTATATTGGATTACTGCAATGAAGAGCATCTGGAGATTGCAGTTGGTGCAGAATGCGGCTGTGCGGATGTTTTTAGGAGCCAGTAGATTGGCCCATGTAACATCTTTATTCTGCGTTCTATATTGGTTGCCAATTTACTTCCAGGTGCAATTCAAAGTGCTGGTTTTGACCTATAAAGCCCTTCATGGCATGGGACCAGGTTATCTGTGGAATTGTGTCTCCCCAATGGGGAGTTCCCATCCACCAGAATCCCACTCATGTAGTTGAGTGTGTTTATATCTTTGTCATAGACTGTTACTCCCAAATATGTGACATTTCAGTGAATAGATTGATTCATTTTAGATTTTATAAATATATCATAATGAATAGAGCTTCACTCACTCATATTTCCTAGTGA
>JANHZU010004922.1:83153-94031 GCA_032468055.1 Acrochordus granulatus | reverse complement strand
GAGGTGGATAGATAGCATAGTCAGTGTGATGGGTGTGAGCTTGGGAAGACTCCGGGAGGCAGTGCAAGACAGGGGGGGCTAGTGTAATGCAGTTCATGGGGTTGCAAAGAGTCGGACACGACTGCACGACTGAACAACAACAAATTTTTGATGAGCAAAATATGATTCTCATCATGGATGGATCCTGAACCCAGATTCAGAGCCAAAACTGGGTAACGTTTTGACATGTCATGCCAGACTGAAAGGGTGGCATAGAAGACAAAGTTAAGTGGTGCTTAAGTGATTAGTCACGTTTAAGGTTCGACAGTAATCCATCAAAAAAACTAGGATAGAATAGCTTGTACAATAAAATGCAAGTTTATGTCAAGCCACCTATTTTCTTGGAACATCAGCTGTGCTAGGCCACCTCTATATGCCATCAAAATGACAAAGTACAGTCCTTCCCAGAATTACCTGGACAAGGTTCAGAACATGGAAGTTGAAACAAATTCTCTTTCGGCAGATTTTCTTCACACAGCGTATTCTCTACTTGCTTAAATGCTGATGATAAAGTCCCATCATGTGCCACACATAGGAGGTTTCGTATTTGAATTCCATCTCCACATTGTCCACCCTAATCAAGAAATAAAAAAGAGGTTACCAAAATAAATTGCTATATCAGTAATTGCACTTCATTTACTATATATAACTTAATCCTAGAAATAATGCTGTTTATAAATGTGTTTATAAATCAGGGGAAGCTTCTTGTAGTGTTCAAGAATGGTAAAAAAATGTAAAAGCAATATTTCTTACTTCCATTATTTGTGTTCAGTCCCTTGCAGTTGATATGTATTCTGCTAGGTAGTTCAAGAATCCGTCTCTCACAAAGAGGTCTTCTTTTGGTGAAGGCAAGGAAAAGGGCAGATGTGCTCTTATTACTCTTGCTTAATGAACTTTTCGATCACATGGATCCAAAAAGACTGAAGGCCTCACTGTGTATATTGCCTGTTCTACCAATAACGTAAATGCAGACAGTTTTTTGGGTCTGTTTCTCAAAAAAATACATCCCTTTAAAATATGTTACATCTTCCTCACTGTTGCATATCTACCTGGATATGGCCCAATTAGTTTGACAGTATTAATGCTAAGCAAATCCCATCTTGTCCCTACTCTGAAATAATTGAGATTGGAAACCTAGATCACTTTAAAACAAATAGTAGATGTAGGATTCAAATTATTTTGAATGAAAAATAATATAAAAGATAAATGGGGAAGGATAAGATTTCTGAGGGAGATAGGCTGAAAAATAAAT
Organism: Acrochordus granulatus; assembly: GCA_032468055.1. Lineage (NCBI taxonomy): Eukaryota > Metazoa > Chordata > Lepidosauria > Squamata > Acrochordidae > Acrochordus > Acrochordus granulatus. The sequence goes on along the minus strand of JANHZU010004922.1, from coordinate 92,740 downwards.
AAAAATGACATATAAGGCAAATCGCTGCATGCCAAATGTGGTGTGGAAGAAGGGAGGGCATACATGCTATCCTTGCTGACAAGGTGAAACTACAGCTGTTTGATGCTTCACAATTCACACCAGCGTTTACATTTTCAGACCATTAAAAAAAAAGTAATCATTTCAAGGGAAAAAGGAAGGCTCAGCACTTCAGGCTACAGCTTTAAAACATACTGTTTCAAGGCCTTCTTTCTGCAAAAGTCAATTTCTTTGGTAGCAGGGTTCTCTGAAATTAAATTATACTTTGATTTAGGCATGCTGATGCAAAAACCATATATGACGCTCTTTGGAATGCTATTACAATTGTACAGTTCTTTGACCTTTGATATTAAATTAGCTTTTGGTCACCTGCTTCAGCTGTATTTATGATGACTCTTAAATACTTGGTTAGAATTTTCAATAATGTTAAATTAACATCACCCCCTTAACTTTTAAAACCAGGATCAACTTGCCTCATAAATATAGATTGCAATCGAGTTCATTGTCTGTCAGTTGTTCCAAGAGATGTTTTACAAACTTCACTTACCTCAACTTTGCATGGTAACCACTCTCCAAGAACCCAACTGTAGCAGGGTTTTGCAACACAATTTCGGAACTGAGTGAGCTCAGCTGGGCAGGGTCTTCCTTCTCCTTGGGCTTCCATAATTATAGATCGGGTGCGTAGCATCTGTCCTAAAGAAGGAGAGAAGATTATTAAATTACTTGTATTTGAAAATGTTGTGAATCTTTCTGAGCAGATTTTAAATGCTGACAAGTTATTGTGAAAGGTGATTATTTTATTTATTTATAAAATTTCTACCCAGCCCATCTTATCTGGGTGGTTTACAACAGCTTAATAAAAACCATATAAAGACATGAATAAAAGCATTGCCTAAAAAACAGAATTAAAAACCAGCTAAAATTTAAATAGGGAAATAAATCAGGTTAAAAATTCACAGGAGGTTAACAAGGCAGCGGTTATGATGTCTGCCCAGTTCTATCCCTCGAATTTTTTTAAATGAAAATTGATACGGCTAAAATAACTTAAGGTTTGATTTTGGTTGCACAAGAGCAACCTATTTGAATTGACATAATCAAAGCAGTACTGAAAAACCATCAAAAGATTCAAAGTGCAGACTGTGCAAAGTAGCAGAAGAAACAGTAGATCACGTACTCAGCTTTTGCAAGAAGATTGCACAGACTGATTATAAACAGTGACATAACACAGTCACCAGAACAATTCACTGGAGCATATGTAAAAATTATCATGTACCAATAATAAAAAATTGGTGGGAACATATAGTTGAAAAAGTAACCAAAGATGAGCAAGTTAAAATATTATGGGATTTTTCAAATACAGACTGATAAAGTCTTGGCTCATAACACAACAGATATAACTGTAGTTGAAAAGAAGAAAGTATAGATAATTGAAGTGGCAATACCAGGAGATACTAGAAGAGAAGACAAAGACTTGGAGGAAATGACAAAGTATCAAAATCTGAAAACCAAAATTGAAAGATTATGGCATAAACTGGCCATGGTAGTCCCATTGTTTATCGGCATACTAGGGGCCACACCAAAAATCTTAGCACTTAAAAAATCTGCACATTGACAAAATTTCCATCTGTCAATTGCAAAAAGCCACACTGCTTGGATCTGCACATATATCTACCCTGATACATTAAGACATCCTAGGTTCTTGGGAAGAACTTGATATGTATGAAGGCCAACACCAGCTAAAGAACTGACAGCTCTGGCTTCACATTGTTGTGAACAGATAATAATCATCGTCACAAAATAAAAGACCTCCAAATAGAAATATGGCAAAAGAAAGCAAAGGTGATACCAAAAGTAACAGGGGCCTTGAGTGCAATCGTAAAAAAATGGAGCACCACTTGAATACCATCAGCATCGAGAAGATCACCATCAGTCAAAAGGCAGAATTACTCGGAACAGCTGAGACGATACCTTTAACAATATCTGCCTATCCCAGGTCCTGGGAAGGACTCAATAGGTGGACAAAAATGCCAAATCCATATAAACATCTGGTTGACTTTGTGACCAACAATAATAATAATAGACAGCAGAATAGAAAAGAAAGAATGGGAGAAAATAACAAAATACAAAGACCTACAAATAGAACGACTGTGGCAAAAGAAAATAAAGGTGGTACCAATAGTAATAGATGCCTTATTAGTAATATTACCAATAGTAATAGATGCCTTGGGTGCAATCCCAAAACAACTGGAGCACCACTTGAACACCATCGGCATTGACAAAGTCATCATCAGTCAACTGCAAAAGGAAGCATTACTCAGAGCAGCTTACATCCTGCGACAATACCTTTAACAACATCAAAGAGCAAGTCTTGGGAAGGACTTGATAAGTGGACAAAAATGCCAAATCTAGTCTAAACATCTGGCTGACTGTGAGATGAACCATGATAATAAATTATTCAAAAATTTGAGTACATGGCAGAGTACAATCTAAGTACCAAGTAACAAATTATAAATTTGTGATTGTAAACCAATAATTAACCAATTTTAATCTATTCTAATACTCATTTCATAGAATATAAACTTGGCCAACAAACTAAGTTAATGTTCCCAAAAATAATTCCTTTCTTCTTCTTCTTTTAAAGTAGAATATAATAATGATATTTAAAGAAATACATGCAACTAGCAAGATCATTTTTCAATGAAGTACACACCTACCAGCTTCAAAAAATTAAAATAAACAAACCTCAGACATCAAAATATGAATGTCACATTGTAAAACACAAATAAGCTGCACCAGAACAGAAATATTAACATGTACTCACATATGCGAATAAAAAACAACTAAGAAACATAGTATATGCTGCGCAGTATAGGCAAACACCTGCTTCCATCTTCAGTTTTGACCCCTAATTCTCTCTTGAGCCACAGTAACTGGGCCTCTGCCTTTTTCTTGTTTCTGGGTAGGGCATGTTTCAGAATAAAGTTGTGGGACAACACCTTCTTTCCCCACCAAGATATTCTGGAAAAAAACAATAGCACTAGAGGATAACCCTTTCCAACATGTCAGCTTTTTAACTGAACAGGTTTTATCGATTAAAGAGAGAGATACTGGGAGCCAGGTAGATATCTAGAAAGGTAGCAATGCGTGTGCTAATTTCCATAGGCTGCATCTCCAATTTTTGAGAAATCCTCAAAGTCCTTATCAGATGTGAGTGAACTCTTCATAATTTTATGAGAAGGACAAGTATACAGCCCAAGGATACTTCTGCATCCAAACCATTATGTTGAAGTTATGTTAGGTACTCAACATCAATCGACATCATTCCTTGCTCTTCTACATTCCTTAGATCAGAGTGTACACTTCTACCTCTCTTCTGGCCTCAGATGCTCTTTCTCTCTGATCAGCATCAGCAGCTAAAGGCTCTCCGCTGCTTCAGTTATCAGCAGCAGCATTGGCAAGGAGAACAGAGAATGGGGTGTTGAGAATGACACAGATAGGATTGCAGCATCACACCTCAATCTCTGCCTCGTGGGGTACACGTGAAACATTGCAATACACGTAGAAAAGGGCAGGGTTTACATGGCTACTTGCATTGATTAGATCTCCCTTGCTTCCTCTCGGATATGACTTATCAGTCTCCTGATTCCTTCACTTTTTTCCCCCCATCTTTCTGAGCTTTGCACTGTCCAGGACCCCAGCTCATCTAGTTTTGTAGCTCCATAGTATAGAAACACACATGCCCGATCTAAAATTTGCTAATCAGAAAAGAAAAAAAAGTAAGCACTCAAAGGCAACTTTTAAAAGAATAAAATATTTGTATGAGGAAATGACATTTAACTGATAAGATATTTATTTATTATTAAACTTATCAGCCACCCATCTTGCCTAGCAGTGATTCTAGGCTAACCAACTTTTTTCAGTTTGGAGCTTTATCACATCTTCCTCCCTTGTGTTGCAGTTGTAAGAGTTGTGGTTGGTGACACTGAGATATTACTAGAATGATGGACTGATTTTTTAATAAAGATTTTATTATTTTCCAACAATATAAAATACAATTAACAACAATAAAGAACAATAAAATATGAAACAGTAAAATTCAAAACAATATACAATATACAGTATAATAAAACCTAAATACAAAACAACTAAACCAAAAAGAAAAAAAGAAAAGACCCTCCCATACATTACTCCCAACTCAACTCAGTATGGATATTTGTCCATAAATCAATAGAAGGAAAAAAACAGAAGCATATTCCCCTCTCTCAATCTAATCAAATTTATATAAAAATACTCATTCCATATTTAAAAAAGGAAAAATACATCCATCTGCTCATTGGCTAACATATAATTAACAAATCCATTTGTAAAAATCTAGGCATACTAACTATAACATTAATCTATGTACATTATGTATACTATTAATCATCACCTGTCTATCATAATGAACATTTCCTTTCTATCAAACCATCCATCTATATATCTATATTTTAATTATTCTAATTTCTAATCCATCCTATTTTGTTTAAACCTATAAACTTAAACCCCTAAACATCAAGTCCTTCAACAAAAACTCCTTTTGTTGTATTTCACAAGCAGAAAGTCCCGGAACAGTTACCAAACACTCACAAACTTCCTTAAGTTGTTATCCCTCAGGAGGTTGTCAATTTAGCCATCTCTGCTAATTCAGTAAGTTTTAAAAGCCAGTCATTCCCTGTAGGAATATTCTCATTTCTGTTTTGAGCGTTTCTTTTATCAGGTTTAAAGGATTCAAGGCACTCACTATGGAACCTATACATTTTTAAAATTTAATGATGGGCAGAATTTTTTAAAAATATCTGTTTCAATTTTTTTTTAATTTTAAAGGATTCAAAGGACCTACTTCACATTTTGAAAATTTAATTATAACATTGCAAGATAGGACAAGTTGTGCAAAAGAGGCCTGCTGATTTGAATAACATAGAGGAGATGCTAGCAGACATAGCCCCCAAGGCACCGGCAAGAGACGGGTTTCAATACCTGTGTGAAGCTGTTAAAAAAGTAATGATGGAATTCAATTTCGCACGCTTTCTCTATCTACATATCTACTAAACACTGGAGGCCATAGATACAGAAAGAGCTGGTAAGGGAGTTTACATTTTGCCACTCGTTCTTTCTCTAACTTTTCAGGTCTCAACTAGCGCGCCTTATAACTGGTTAGATTGACGCTTAGGACAGAAATCGGATCTACTTCCTCATCCTTCCAGGCTGGTTTCTGTCCTAATCTGTCCTGCTTAGCTTCTCTCTCGACTTACTCAGGAGGAAAGCCCAGTTCCGATTCTAAATTGCAGGTAGTTAGGCCTTCCTCGCATTTTACTGAGAGTTTATTTTCTTTCACATCAGCACCAGCCTCAATAGTTCTTCGTACAAAAGGATTTCTCCTGACTTGACACGCGTTCATTCTGTTGTACGCAACCGCTTGCTGTACACGACCACTTGCTGATCAACCCAACTTCCACCAGCCTCGCCGCATGGCTGACAGTCAGCGCTGAAGGCACCTCGCTGGGGGAGACTGTCCTAAATGCCCCCCATGCTCACAAATGAATATGACTGGAGCCCATTCATCCCAGTGCGGAAGGCACCAGGCGAGAAACTGGGAGACCATGAGCTCAAGTCTCACTTGAGGCACAAGCCAGCTGGGTGACCTTCTCTCAGCCCTAAGAAGCAGGCAATGGCAAACCACTTCTGAAAACTTTGCCAAGAAAACTACTCCGGGCAGTTGCCAGGATTCAAATCTGACTTGAAGGCTCACACACACACACACAGAGCAAGAGAGAAAGAGAAGAATGACAAGTCACAAATGGATGCCTTTGCATGGGAGACATTCTGGATCTGGCAGTCGTTCCTGGATCCATAGCATCCGTTATCTGATACACAAATTCACTTTCAGCGAATGATGACAGGAACTGAATGTGCCCTGTATGTATGTATGTATGTGTATGTATATACACTTGCATTCACACAATAAGAACCATGGTGAGTTGGCTTGACTGGATAAAGAAAGCAAGCTTGTCAATTTCACACCATCTTCTGCATCACGCTGCCATTCAGAAGACTTTTCCAGTTTCAAGAACAAGTTGGCTTCTCCGTAAATGGAATAGTATTACAGAAGAAACATTTCTTCTTATGGACTGTCCTGTGTCAGGGCAGTAGATGAGTGTTATTCTTTTTACTGAATTTGCTGATACTTTAACAAATGGCGGCTTAATACTACTATTCCAGAGATGGTAATCTAATTCCTTCTCCTATTTATTGAGCTAAGGATATTTTGCTGAAAATTAATAGGTCCTTAATGGAAATGGTAAAAGTGGTTATGGGTGGAAATGGCCATTTTCTGGCTTGTAACTTTTCAGCAATAACAACAGTAATTTGGTCAAACAATCTTCACATTTCATTTGGTTAGAAAAACAGTCAAAATGTATGGCCGTTGTTGTTGAAAAATACAATTATTTGTAATATCAGCAGTTCATTATTATTTGGGTCTTTTGCTAAGTCTGTCACTTAAATACCAGGATATATCAAATCTGGAGGCTTGTAAATATTGTGGAACACAATGCCAGAACTGAATCTGCCTCCACGCATCCAGAAAGGTATGCGGAGAGTTCCTCATCCTCATGGCATTCCTGGGTTACACAGGCCTTTTTTCCCAGGGCTATGAGCAGTGCTCACATTGCTAACAATTGGATGTATTGTTTTAGACCCTAAACTTGGCTAACTCCAGCATGCCTGCTGGAGAATTCTGGGAGGTGAAATCCACACATCTTAAATTTATCAAGGTTGAGCAATACTGCCCGAACTGATTTGACTGAAGGAATCTAATTAAATTTCTGGTTTTGGTGTTATGCTTTTGGTTTTATTTTACTTTTTTTGCTGCTGAATGCTGCTTGGAGTTCTCAGGATTGGATAGATTATGTACAGATGGAAATAAGAAAGCAAGCAAACTTTCAGGAACTTTAAGGAACAAACTTTAACAATAAATGCTTGATTATCAACTATTAGGATGAATATTTCCCCAACCCCTGGACAAAACCATGTGGTATCTTTATATACTCTCAGAGGACACCCCGGATATGAACATCGCCGGCCAGCCAAGGGGGGGGGGGCGTGGTAAAATAAAGAAAAATGTAGAATCACTAACCGATGTAAGCCGCCAAGAGTCTTCGGAAATTGGCGGCATAGAAATATGATTAATAAATAAATAAATCATGATATTTTTGAAAGTTATTTCAAAGGAAATTAGCTTAATAATGAGAATTTCTCTTTGGCTAATGATTCATTGGGTTCTACCTTATTTTTATTGATTAACTTGCTGTGGAGAAATATGAAAGTCGTACTATCCACTGATTTGTTATAAATTCTACTAAGCCTTGGCTTAAAGAAATGACACTTAAAAATGAGTTTAATTAAGGAAACAATGAAGCATTTCTCTCTGATGCTTTGAATTAACAAAGAAGAGCTGACAAGATTTGGTGAACAAAACATGTTTGTTATCAATACAGAAAACAAAGATTAACAGAGATAATCATTTGTAATAATTATTAGGATTTATACTATGCTGTATTACATTAGTGTACATTAAGATATAATTGGATGCCTATGGTGCTGCATCTCAATATCCTTCCTTCTTTCTTTTTATTACAATTTTTCTACCCCTCCTTTATAACAATCAGTAAATCCCTGGGAAACAAAGTCTAACTGAAAAGGCTGCTTCAGCACAAAATAAAGGCAGTGTTCTGTGCAACATGATTTATTTCTAATAACAGCTACACTCCTAGGATAACATGGCTGTTTAAACTTACTAGGCCTCAGAGGAATTTATGCAAGCCCTTGTGCATGGGATTGCAGCCAGTGTAATTATTTTATTCCTACTCAGATTTACAGTTTTCTCAAAAGCCTCTGAATTTTGCTTGGACACTGACAAGGAACTCGACCACTTTGTCGTAAAAATGGCCTTTTAACTTCAAGACAACATACATACATACTAATATTAATGGAAAAATCTTGAAAAGCAACTTGAAATTAATAAAGCCATTTGCTATTATCCACCATGTGATTTGCATATTCTTTTTAGCCAAAGCAAATCTGGGAAAATGTCACTGCAATATTCACTTCTGAAAGAGTAGTAAGGTTTTCTATCTACATCCGTCACAGTATTTGCCTCTTATAATTGTTTCCCAGTCTTTTGGGAACACCCCATTTTGTGAACATCAACCATGGAAGAATGTCATCAACTCAACTGTAGTAGGGACCTTGAAGAAGGCCAGTACAAATGAAGGTCAGCTGTATTTTGTGGACTGAGAACATATCACACAAAAAATTATTATCAACCGTCAAAAGATTGTAATAATGACAAATGCCAGTTCTGCTCTGGCTAATTTTATGTAAACAGAAAGACTGGGAATCTGAGGTTCTTTGTGATACCATCAGAGATCATCTCACAGCTGAATGTTTTTGAAAGCTGTGACTATTTGAGACAAAGCTAATCATCAATAGCCTTTCAAAATTGACTGTTCAATTTTGGGGCAGAAAAATGGATAATCAAATTCTCCCAATCCCTTCAAGTGATGATTGACTTCTCCAATCATTTTTCAAGGAAAAAAACTCCCGCTTTGTGCTGACAGTAACACTGCCACTGAAGGAGTCCCATAGGTGAAATTGCCTTGAAATATCTTTTATTGGGTGGAAGCCAGCTGACCAAAGATAGTTGGAAAGGTGATAATACAGTGACAAATTACTCATATACACCATGGGGCCACCTTGTGACTAAATAAGCTTAAGGATAACAAAATGGTGCTTTATAACGTGTGGGGAAGGGGTGCACATAAATACCTCTTTTCAATTCAAATCATTGAAGCAGCTGCATAGTTCTATAAAAAAACACAGCATTTTAATTATATTTTGGGGTTGTATAGCCATAAGGAAGATGAATTCTAGATTTTAGGATTCTGCTTTGAAAAGATATAATTAGTCTTTGAACTGAATGAAAGCGGGAAGAATAAAATTGCTTGAAGTAGTTTCCCTTGTACTAGTTTCAAATGTATGCTTCTTCTGTTGATGATCAGCAAACATAAATCTTTCCTCTTGTCCTTCCTAATATTTATCTCATGTATCTCCAAGGAAGAGGATTTCCTACCAAGAATAAGCTATTGCAAATCAGATTTTTTTCATCTCCTTTGGCTCTTTTGTTGTTCAGTCACTAAGTTATGTCCGACTATTCATGACCGCATGGACTGCAGCATGCCAGGCCTCCCTGTCTTCCACTGTCTCCTGGAGTTTGCTCAAATTCATGTTCATTGTACCAATGATGTTAATTAACCATCTCATCCTCTGCCATTCCCTTCTCCTTTTGCCATCAATTTTTCCCAGCATCACGGTCTTTTCTGATGAATTCTCTCTTTGCATTAGGTGGCCAAAGTATTTGTGCTTTAGTATCTGTCCTTCCAATAAACAATTAGTTGATTTTGACTGGTTTGATCTCCTTACAGTCCAAGGGACTCTCAAGAGTCTTCTCCAGCACTATAATTCAAAGGCAT
>JANHZU010004922.1:57951-73025 GCA_032468055.1 Acrochordus granulatus | reverse complement strand
GAATGATCTCAGTTCGAATCCAAGGCAAACCTTTCAACATCACAGTAATCCAAGTCTATGCCCCAACCACTGATGCCCAAGAGGCAGAAGTTAACCAGTTCTATGAAGGCCTGCAACACCTTATAGAGCATGCAATGTCAGTTTTATCATTCCATATTTTAAAATATCCTCCATGTTGAGAGGGGGTTTTATGGCCCTTAAGGGTGCATGGTGGCCGAGCGATTAAGATGCTGGGTTTGATGGCCAAAAAGTGGCAGCTCAAGTTCGAGACCCAAGTGTTGCTACATAATGGGATGAGTTCTGCCCCACCTTCTGCTAACCTAGCAGTTGGAAAGCATGTAAAAATGCAAGTAGATAAATAGGTACTACCTCCAGTGGGAAAGTAGTTACGTTCCATGCACCTCGGCATATAGTCATATGGAAGTGTCTTTGGACAATGCTGTCTCTTCAGCTATGAGACAGAGATGAGCACTTGCCCTTAGAGTCAGTCATGACTGGCAGGGGAAACCTTTACCATTTTTTTTATGTCCCTTAGATGCTCACAACAATCTGAGCATAACCAATGACAAGAGATGCTAGCAACTATAGTTCAGCAACTTTGGAACCATAAATTTGCCCCAGTGAAAATGTGTGGCATGAGCTCTGCAGAAGGCTTCTAAACAGTCCTTATACCTACCCAGATGCCACTCTATAAGAACTGGGTTTTTTTTTTATTCATCTACAAACTGATCTGGTATATATAATCCACCATAACATTAACATGATTTGGACATGGCAAATGAGAGGTGCATTTCCTCTCTCATGATTTTGAAAGAGGTACTAACCATTCATCCTTCTGTTTTATTGGAACTAACATCTATGTGCAAAAAAAGCATCTTTACCTATGGACATCAACACTTAGCACAAGGAACTAGTAGCAGAGGATGCATTCATACGGTCCTGGTTTTACCCCTTTAAACCATTGGAACTTTTACCCCACTCTGCAAGTGACCTTGCTAATATCCTTGTAACATTCAGTATGCCCAACAAGTCAATCTGCCTGACCAAAGGGGGATGCAAATATTGGCTATCAACTGGTGCCTGTCCTTTGGTTGACTTCCACAGCAAAGGGTAACTCAAATAATTAACTCAGTTTAAAAGCCTTGGAGAATGGTGCCTTGGGACTGCTGGGGCATATTCATGCCATGATTAGGCACCCTAAGAATTTGCACATTGTTTTACCATTTACACCAAGCATTCTTGTTCTTGTTCAGAAAGCAAAAGAATCTTTAAGGAAAGCAAAATACAGTCAATATTTCCAATAGGACTTCAAGGAACTGAAATCTACACCCTCCCTTCCCCTCAGGTTAAAAGGTGAATATGGATTTGAATTTATATGGACTTTTTGCACAGCTTCATGCAACAGAATGAGAAGCTGTGTATGAGGGACATTCCATGATTTAGCTTTCATCCCCCCAAAGGAGCTTTGAAGTATGCAGGACCAGAACAATTGTCTTCTGTTGCTTAACTCAGCCAAGTCTTTTCTTGTATTGAGCCTAAAGATGTAGTTGCTTTAAAGAAGTGAATTCCAAACACCTTTTTTACAATAAAAGGTGAGGTGCTACAGCCTTATTGTGCATGTATATTTAAGGTACTGATTTTTTTTTTTGGTCATATAGGTGGGAATCTTTTGCAAACATACCTCTGGATACTTCCCCCTAGCCTCGTAGTTTTGTGGGCCACTCTGACAGTGTGTGATAATTTCTGTTCTCAAGTTCAGGGATCATAGCAGCCTAATGGATCCATCATCCACTTTGCTTCTGACTCAGCAGTGGGGAACAAGGAAGTGCAGCAGGCATTGCTTCAAGAACCATGGCTACCTTGAGTGCTAAACCTGAGCACTCAATAGCACTTGAGCATTCAGTAGCTTTTTCCATGGTAATGTAGTTTTATGTAGGGATGCATCGGGAATCTGGGGCAACTAGAAATGTATCTGTTAGCCAAAGAATCTTAGTTTAGTTGGTACTGTAATTCTTCAAGTGCTGTAAGTCCAGTTACACATTAATGACTGCACTGATTTTTATTAGGGCTGTAAGTAATCCCAATTGCTTCTCCCTCTTAAGTTATCAAAGGAAAAGAGAAAAATTGTGCAAACATACAGAGGCTTAAGTAGGTCAGAAAATAGCAACTTCATACAAAATTATTGCCTGTGCAATTTTGAACTCAAATCAACTCCTCCCTCTAGTGGCTTTCTCTGAAATTATTAGTTATCATACAACCAATAATGCAAATGTTTGTAAATTTCCTTGCATGCATATTGTATCTCCACTAGCCCAGAGTTACGGACAGTGTCAAACTGATACAACATCTCTCTCTTCTTTTGGGGAATTTTGGGAGTTGAAGTTCATGCATCTTAAAGTTGCAAAAATTAAAAAAAATACTTCTGTTGTGATTAAATAGGGAGAACATCAGTACACAAGGAATGGGGCTTTAAATGTGTGGTAAGAGTTCCACAGGTTTTTTTGATCCTCTGAGGGTATTTCTGTACTAAAGTTAAATCCTCTGTGAGGGTTAAATATATGTTTGTAATATTTGAGAAGTGCTGGAACAGAGAAAGGAGGACTTGAACTTCCTGCATTTTCAAGCAAACATTTTTGGCCCTACAGAATCTACTTTTTCAGCTTTCCGCTTCTGGAAGAAAAATCTAATAATGAACACCGAACCACAGATCCTGGTACTGTTTGTCCCCCATAAGCGGTAATTGGAAAAACTGGGAATATCATCATCCCTTGAATAGCATAAAGTTAAAACACCATCTGTTGAGGAGTTCTCATATAGTCTCTCACACCAAACAGAGGGCAGGACTGATGACCCAAGTGGTCTTTTCTAATTCTTGGATTCCATTACAATAAAATGTTTTTTGTAAATCTAACTGCCATGGCTGATATCTCCCATCCTATACTCTACATTTGAATTATGTTTCTTAAGTGAAGAATTGTACACTTTTTCCTTGAAACTTCATTACATCATTCTCTACCATTTTCTTAAGCTAACAAGTTTATTTTGAATTTTATTTCCAGGTTCTAAGGTGCTACCTGTTTCACCCAACTTGGTATCATATGCAAATTTAATAAGCATTCTTCCCACTGTCTTCTTTATGTCACTGATACAAAGGTTAAAGTACAGAGGCCCAAGGATGATGTCCTCCCTTGATTTAATAAGGATATTTTGCAATCACATCTTATTTAAACAAACATACAAAATACACGTTACATCTCCACCATACACGTTACAGTATTTAAATAAATGTATTTAATATGCTGGAGCTGAACTTGGCCAGATCCGTAAATCAAGGACTATACAACTGGATCTTTTATCTTTTCAAAATAGCTTGCAGCAACAGCTGGTATATTTGCTTTAGATGAAGAAATGTAGATGAAACTACTTAGGGACTTCAAAAAAATATACAATAAATTTATGTGAGATAGAGTAAACTAGATTTACACAGATATTTTCTTGATTATAATAGGCCATGATTGCTTAATGTTGAACCCATATTTAATGATTAGGCCCATCAAAAGAATGAGTTTCCTTTCCTACTTTAAATATGACTATTTGGAAACTGCAAGTTAAAGACAATGAACCTGAAATATTGAAAGGACTAACATTTTTTTCCAGCAACATTTTTGTATAGTAACCACAATCCAAACTATCTCTTTGATGTCATCTAGTAGTCATCCAGATTTCTGCAGCTGAGTTCTGGTGGTCCTAAGGTTTGATTCAGTTGCGTGATCTGAGTCTTCCATGCTTCCTCTTCCTCTCATTCTTATTTAATCTTCAGTGAACCTTTAGGCCCAGTCTGTGTCGCTGCTGAAAGAGAAAGGGCAGGGCTGTGGGTTGCCCTCATAACTGCAATTCCTGTTCTCCTCTTGCTGGCTGAAAACAGAGCAGCACTGAGAAAAGAAGCAAAGGAGGATCAGGCTCAGCAGCCAATCTCCATTGGTGGGTGACTTCCAGAGGGACAATACCTACTCTGTTGCTATCTCTATCTGGTGTCTCAAAACAGGATTGATATGGAGGATTTGGCTATGTATTTTTGCTCCCTAAAGCCTCAAACTAACTGCATTTTGTAAATTAACAATCTTGGCTAACGCATGTTCAGAGTCCTAATTATGATACCTACCGTGGTGATGAATATGCGGTTTGACAAGAGCAGCTAATCTTCCTCGCGGGAATCATGCTGCCAGTCCCTTTGCACAGAAAGGAAGCCCAGATAGCATGGTCTCCCTTCTCAAGATCAAAAGCAGTACAAACTGGCATGCTGGAAGAAGCCCGCTATCAGAAGGCAGGGCTGCGGGGGCTACCTGGCCTCTGCTTTGGTACCCTCCCTCCAATGTAACAAACCAGCTGCTTTGAGACTGGTAGTTGCTCCTTGATCATTAGACTGCTGAAGCTTCTGTGCGCGAAGGAGGGAGAATCATGTGCAGCTGGGAGATTTCATTGCCTACCTACTTGAAAAATGAAAGCCACAACAAAACGGAACATTAGTGCATTTGAGAGGTGGTCACTTGTGCTTATCTTACGAACTCCTGGAATTGTCCTCTGGGCACCTGCCATACAGACCCCAAGGGCACAGAACACAACTACCTAGCTATGGACCGGTATTAACTGGTCACAGACTAATCTCTATTTTGTGGGGCTGACAACCCAAGCATAATACAAGGATGCCAATGATGATACAGATATCCACCCAAGAGGTCAAGACGGAAGAGGCCTCTATAAAGTATCATCTTGGCAGCAGCTCCCTCACTCTGGAATTCTCTGCCCCCCCGGGCTGATGATTCCCACCATTTTGTTACTCAGAAAGATGAAAAAGTCCTTTGTCACCAATACGGGTAACCAGAAAAATTGTCTAGAATGTATATAGGCACGTCACATTTATACAGTGTGGTGGCGCAGATTAGTGCCTCCAGATATGTCGTCCGGAAATGGCCGCACTCTGGCAGGTTCGATCCACAAGCTCCGCATGACGGGGTGAGCGCCTGTCACTTGCCTCAGCTCCTGCCTACCCAGCAGTTCGAAAGCACGTGAAAATGCAAGTAGATTAATGAGGACCTCCTTTGGAGGGAAAAATTGCTGGTCGGCAAATCGATGGAGGAGTGACTTGGTGCGACGGAACACCAAAGTCAGCACGAAAAACTCGCCCGTCCTGGGGGCGGAGCAGGAGTCTCGGAGGACGACCCGGATATGAACATAGCCGGCCAGTTGAGGGGGACGGGGTAAAATAAAAAAAAAATGTATTATCACTAAACTACGTAAGCCACCAAGAGTCTTCGGAAATTGGCAGCATAGAAATATGATTGATAAATAAATAAATAAATAATGCCAGTTTGGAATTCAAGTAGTCCTCACTTACCGACTGCTCATTCAGCCACCATTTGTTTTTTTAGTGTTAGTCAAGAATTATAAAGTGCCGCTTACAGATAGCAATAATTCTCAGGAAAATGTTACAAAATATAAAAATGTTATATTTAATTGCATATAATGTTATATAATTCTATTAGAACTTTATTACAAGTTTGCAATTCATAAATTATCATTAATGAACAAAAAATGAACTTTTTAGCTCTTTTCAAAATGACCACTTTGAAAGTTAAAGTTGAGTGAAAGTTCCTGTGCTTCACCATCTGAATTTATATTTACGAGTCTGGTGCAGATATTTGGGTACCCCTTTAGCGGGAGCCAGCCGGCAGCGACAGGAGCAGTGAGTTGGAGCTGGACTTGTCTGTCTCGGGGGCGAAGCAGGAACTGTGGAGTATGGCCCAGATGTGAACATTGCCTGCCAGCCGGGGGGGGGGTTTGATATAATTTTAAAAATGTCTAAGCTTGTAAGCCTCCAAGAGTCTTCAGAGACTGGCAGCATAGAAATGTGTAAAATAAATAAATTTGTGCTCTGAATTTCATTCCAAATTATAATGAAAGATACTTACCTGTTAAATTGTAACTATACTGAAAGCAGTTTTGATTCAGAATACAAGGTCTCAGTTGTGTACTTTCAGGGCAGGTCTTGGGTTTTAAGGGCAATCTTAATATCTGTCGCATCCTTGTTTGCATTATACTGGGATTGCATCGCTAGAGGCAAAAAAAAAAAACAGAGTAAGTGAATTATGCAAGCACATGTTTACAGCTGTGGCAAGGATGGTTACCTGCATTATTAATTTAATTGGTTTTCAAATTGCCTATCAGGCTAACCAGCCTCTTGTGAATAATCTCACATAACAGCAATGCTTTTTCTTTGAATTTGACAGTTATCTTAAAAAAGCTCTGTATGTATGTACACAGGGGAAGAATCATACATGTGGCTAAGGATTTTTATGGTCATCCAAAGAAAAACGAAAACTACTGTTGATTTATCAATTATTATGGAATCACAGAAAATGAAAGAGAAAAGATAGGCACCATCATCTTCACAGATCTGACTTATACATCACCAGCACTTCATATCTGTCTTCATTCTTTCTTTTCAGTTAAGAAAAAATTGTTACAGCAAAATGTGAACTCCTATATTCCAGGTAATATTGAAAATATATTTTATCCCTCTTCATTGACCACGCTATATTGGAGATGCTCCAGATGATAAAAATTTATGAAAAATGTGCCATTTTCCCAAATTCATTACGATCCTATATTTGAATAAAAGATGACATAGGATCAGAAACTAGTGAAACAACAGTTATTTGGAACTCTTTTGCTGTCCATTGTACATACACAGAAATACATATTTAATGAACTTCACCAAGTGTACAGCCATAACCCTCTCAAAGTTGTTGTCCATGCAAGGTGTTTTTAATGTCTAATACATCTTCTGTATGAACAGCTTCTTCAGAAGTGGATGGACCACTGCTTTCTCTAAGGCTTGTGCCCCCAATCTGCCACAAGAAATACTTTCCCTGCCTGGATCCACATAATTATTTTTCTTAAATAAGCTAAGATAGGTAGAACTCCAGTGTACACATTCTATCCATATTCTTAGGCCAATAACGTGGAAGTTATCCCATGCAAATTGATTAGAAATACTTTATTTCAAGCTGGAATGGAGTCAGTGTTTAAGGCACCAGGTTAGAAAGCCGGAGATGATGAGCTAGCCCAGCCTTAGCCATGAAAGCCAGATGGGTGACCTTGAGCCTTTCACTCTCTCTCAGCCCAATTCACCTCACAGAATTGTTGTTGTATGGAAAATAGGAGGAGGAAGATTTGTTGAATATGTTCACCACCTTGAATTATTTATAAAAACTATAGCGGTGGGGTATAAAATAAAAATATAAATAAATATTTTTTTCAAAGTTCCTCATGAATCTATCCTGGCAAATCTCCATGAACAACAATATGAGGTTTTACAGTGACAACAATCTTAGAACCATTCTAAAGAACTCAGTTGGAGATGAGTTGCAAGTTACTTGAAGATGCAATGGACATCATAAAATAAAAACCTTTCTAGCCTTCACACACCACACAATAAGCATGACTGAGGCAGCCCTTTTGCAAGCATTGAACATTTATGCTTTAGTCATCTTCCAGCCTATTTCATCATCCTGCACTTCCCAGGAAATCAGGAAGAAATCCAGACACATAAGCCCAAACAAAGCTTTTAGAAGTAATCATGCCATTTGTTTCTCTATCTTCTAGGCAAGTGCTTTGGGTTTCTGGAAAATTCTCCCTGACCATTCAAGACTCCAGTAAATCCATATGTCTCTGGACTCAAGTCATCTTCATGAGTCCTCCTCCCTTACAGGGGAAGGAACACTGCTGTGCTATCTTGGATGTAAACAAAATCATGCCATATTGCAATATGAGACCTTTTCCAGACACAGTAAGAAGACACCTTTGCTGGCCAAGAAAGATGCAATTTGCAGGTTCATTGTTTTTCTTCTTTTTAATGAGACATTTAGTATGTCTCTCTCTGCCCCAGGGCACAGTTACACTGGTATTTTTGAGTAGCAGCAGCAAAATGAATAGGCAGTAAGCTGAGTAATTTATTAGCTTCAGATGTCCTAAAGGGCAATTAGTTTGGCATACAAATGTCATAACCTGTTACCCTTTATCATGATGCTACTGACATGGAGGGTAATGAAGTTGCTTAAGTGATTAAGAATGGCAGTTACAACACAAATGAGTGGCAAATTCTGAGCCACTGGATGTCAGTTGTAACCCTGTTATTGATTCCAAGTGAAACAAACTGTGTAAAGAAGAACTTAAAAGCACCCCATTTTCTAAATACAGAAATCAAATCCACATTTCAAAGTACAATTGCATTTTCTCAAAGATATTTAAACAATAGAAATGAGTTGATAACTGCTTTGAAGGAATCAAAAGATTAAAGGAAATGCCATGGGCTGGGCAAGATTATAACCAATCCAACCCAACCCAACCCAACCCAACCCCACAACCCTCCCATCCTTTGTTATTCTCATAAACATTAAGGATTTTTTTAAAAAATCATCCTTCGAAAAATCATGACAAGGGCACTTCTTTTTCCTATTTAAATGCTCATCAACTAGAGAGACAGCAGTTCCAAAACACACTTCTCTTGCCTTGGAGCTGTCACCCAAGGCAGAACTTGGTGAGAATGGCAGAGTCAGAAAAGAGAGAAGACTCGGTTCTGTTCTCCTGAGTATGCAAAAGAAGACTCAGACCATTTGGCTCACAGGCTCAATTCTATGGACAGCCTAGCCCGAAACAGCTCTGGCGGAAACCCAGCTAACAGCAGTCCAGCAATCCCTTGTACAATTCCTCTGGTGACAGTGGAAGGCAGACAATGGAGTGTGGTCTTAATGTCTTTCTCTTGAGCATTTGCCAAGGGAGACTTGCCTGTTCACACATTCAGTAAATCTGAGTTAAGCAGACGAGAGAGTTCTGTACCATTCTCTGTAACCTTGCGGCATGGTTTCATACAGAAGCTAATTTTCCTGGATGCTCAGCTGTTTGCTGGTGAACAGTCACCCAGCCATTTCAGATAAGCTGTTTTTCTTAATTATATGAAAACAAATCCGGTTTCAAACTGTTTATTATCTTCCCCACAATTAATTTGATTGTCCTTGTGGGCAAGAATAATAGTATGAATGATTTGCCAATAATGATCAAAGAGAAGTGTCTTGCTAGAAGTTCCCAATTACTGCTCTACTGAATTCATTTTGCCATGTTAAAATCAATCACTGAAAATCAATGAAGAGAGGAGCTGTTTTTTTAAATGATCACCTTTCAATATGAAAACAAGCATCTCAAACTGCTTGGCAATGACTGTCGTCTTTTAATTGACTATATCTGGGATGTGGTTTATAACAACTTACTATGGAAGCCTATTTAAAATCTCATCCAAACACAGCTTGAGTAAGGATTAGAGAAAGTGAAGAAAATCTTTTTCTTGCTTTCAGCAAATACTGGAAGATTTGCTTGTGCTGGGCAGACTAATTTTTCCCACTCCTTTTCTCACCAATTTGTGTTCAGTGTGATTTAATAGATTTAAAAGAAATTGCTTTCAAAAATCATTTCTTAGGAAAAAAAACTCTCATGGATAGAATGCAGCACTTGTCACTTGTACACGTTGATGAGGCAGTCAAGATTTGTATGTGAATATTTTAGATTTCATGGTAAAATTGCTTTTTGAGGAATCCTCAGTTGGATTTTTCAGTGACAGTGCTTCTACTAGGGAAAGACTTTCTCCTGGAGAAAACTGAAGAAGCTATTCATCCTATGTTTTTTGTCCACAAATAGTTGCAACAATCTATATTTACTTGTTTAATTTGGGATGCACTTCTATCTAATCAACACGAAAGATCTCTTTCCTCCCATAACAACCACCTTGTGAAAGAATTTGGGCTGGAGAGAATGACTGGCCCAGTGAGATTCCTTGGCTGTCGGTGCTTTGATCCTACATCTCCCTGTTTCTAGTCCAAGATTTTAACTGCAATATCCCACTGGTTCTTGTGTATACTGTCCCTTTGTTCAAGCACAAATTCTGGTACAATCCAGATTAAAGCAGCCACTTCTTCTTTCCTGGACAAACAAAGAAGCAAACTGGGCAGAGAGGAACAGAAACAGCTTTTAGAAATGGCTATGCAAGTGTAGAAGAAGATTGGGCTGTTGCAAGGATTGATAACTAGAGGTTTTGTGTAGACTCCCTCACCTTGCGAATGTCCTTCTTCAATAGATTTGCCCAAACTTACACTTGATATGCTTCTAATATAAAAATAGTGGTTATGTGGTCATAGAACATATGGGTGATGAGTTATAGAGTGTCTGGATATGTCATCAGGAAGATATTTGTGAGGGGGCTCTACATACTAGAATGTTCTTCCAAATGTGAGAGGAAGGGGCTTTCTGAACAAACCTAGAATATGCCCACAAATAGATTTTTAGCAACAGACAATAACAACAAAAGTACTATGGAACTTTTTAAAGAAAAAAAAAGTCAAATTCTGAAAGGGCATAACATAAAGATTAAATGATCAGCAGCAGCAATTTTTTTTACCCACTGCACAGAAAATATTTTGTTATCTATAGTTTTCTAATACTTTTATCTGGGTTTATATGACATGCAGGAATTATGGGTGGAAGGAGCCTAAAAGGATTAACTGGACAGATTGTCCAGATAACTAACTCTCCCTGAAATGTTTGCAGGAAATGGAGTAGATACAAGTAGAGTTTGTCCCCAAAGAGCACTCACTTTGAAGTTGTAAAAGAACTTCTAGACCTAACTCCATAAAACTATGTGACTTGATAAATAATCACAAATGGCAAATTGCTTTTGATTGCCTACATTTTTTTTACTGTGACCTGACACCATTGACATGAACAGAAGCAATAACAAGCACAAAAGAGAAAACTTCATATAGGAAAGGGATGAGACCTCCTCTATTATTCCAGAGTGCAGGACACAAATACCGTAATGGATTTAAGTTACAAAAAGTCAGATTCCCATTTAATATCAAACAAACATTCAGAAATGGTGGGTTCTCTTTCACTGGATGAGTCAAAGGAAAAGTAGATATTATTTGTTGGGAATGTCATTTGGATTCCTGCATTGAACAAGGAATTGGAGTTAATAACTTAATGGGCCTTTTTCAGCTTGCTCATTCTGTGAAATCCAGGGAATATGCTTGTACTTTGAAGACTGATGGAAAGTCTGGACAGCATGAAGCCTATTTACTCAGGTGTTCCTATTGATACTTCTTTTGGTGCTCACTGATTTTCTCCTTAACCAAGTTTCTATTTAAATTTCCTTCATTTAGAAAAAGGAAACTGGTATACTACACAGCAAAATAATGCCTCTAGACTTCATAAGTCCAGAGAAAATAATGGTTCTCGA
This sequence comes from Acrochordus granulatus, assembly GCA_032468055.1. NCBI lineage: Eukaryota > Metazoa > Chordata > Lepidosauria > Squamata > Acrochordidae > Acrochordus > Acrochordus granulatus. Next base: position 61,681 of record JANHZU010004922.1, on the reverse strand, counting down.
CCAGAACCAATTTGTGGTTGGAATGTATTTGGAATATGTGCATTAGTTCAAAAAAGTCAGAAGTAAGCTAGGATTAAAGGAGGATCCTAAAGAGAGGGATTGAGGGTAGTAAGGACTTCTTCATCATGATTTATGAAAGATGATGTCTAACAGCTGATCACATCTACCAGGACAGATATTTTAGAAATGCACTAATTTCCTTAGATAGCCATTGTATAAGAATGCCCATGGTATGGTTCCAAAATTAAGTATTCCAGTCCAAAAAGATTATCGAGTACTGTAAATCTTATCTAATATCTTCAATAACTTAGATAATAACACTTAATAAACAACAGCTTAATCAAGGTACCACCAAGAACACTTCCAGCAACACTGACAGGGCAAGCCACTAGTATGTAAAAAGGGAGAAACCCCATTCCCTTCCAGCACTGATGATGTTACCTAGTTTGGTAATGAACCATCTGCAAGAAAACAACCAAACTCAGAGAGTACCAAGGACCCAAGAATAACACTTGCAATCCTAAACATATCTATGCTTAACCATATTTACAATATCCTTGGTTGGTTCATTTTTTAACAAACAGGCATGCAGACCTCTGCATAGATTTATTATACTATTGGGCTGAAGTGAAGGGCAGCCTGGCCTATGCTTTATAGAAGTTGACAAACCTGCTTGACTAAAATTCCCAAGGATGCTACATGTATTGAGCCGAACATATGTTTTCCATCTCACTAAACCTTTGTTTAGTGTCTAAAGTCTAAGGGATGTTTTCACTATTCCTATGTTGTATTTCTTTGAATCTATACTGATACCATTTATGAACAAAGTTGCTGTGCATACTGATAACAATGAATCCCAGAATGCTGAGCCTTTGAAAATAGGGTCCAGAATACAGTGAACCCTTGTTCAGATTCCAAAATTTTTTTAAGATATCAGATTAAACTCCATCTGTTCCTTTCCCAAATTTATTGCTTGAAGATAATTTGAGAGTGGCAATATTCCTGGCAGCAAAACACCTTAGTTTTAAAACCTATTAGACAACCTATAGCAGGGCATGTGGTGGCATGAGCAATTAAGATGCTGGGCTTGTTGGCCAGAAGGTTGGTGGCTCAAGTTCAAGATCCAAGAACCGCCGTGTAATAGGATGAGCTCCCACTGTCTTCCTAGCTCTTGCCAACCTAGCAATTCAAAGGCATGTAAAAATGCAAGTAGATAAATAGGTACTGCCTAAATTGATTGGAAGGTAACAACGTCAGTTTCAGTGTATAGTCATGTCAGCCACATGACCACAGAAGCATCTTTGGACATGCTGGCTCTTTGGCTGGGAAATGGAGATGAGCACCACCCCCTACAGTTGGGCATGACTGGCAAGGGAAACTTTTACTTTTTTTTACCTTTAGACAACTGTATCCTATTGGGTCATCATTTCAGAAATATTTCTTTACCCAAACAGATAAACAGAGTGACCAAGGGTGGGCAAACAAGCAGTGGGAGCAGAAGCAACTTCCAACTTCCTGAAAGATTCCCCATTGAATTTCCTTGTGGGAATCTGGCAGGGAGCATCAGGAATTTTCCTTCCCTTCCCTTCCAGGCAGACTGGGTAGAGGAGGGAATGAGAGACTGGCCAGGAAACTATCATGGAGTGTTAAACATGAAGACTACCTGACCACAGTAGCAGCCAGTAGCACCAAAGCAGCCACAAATTGCCCAAGTTTTATTCCCTTGGGCATCATGGGTCCTGGATTTTGAACACATTCTGTGCTCAACTCCATTTCCCAACCAAAGTCCATTTGAGCTGAACTTGGTTCAAAACTTGCGGCCCAATCATGCACTGTTTCATCCAGTTAAAGATCATGACAACGATAGTTTTAGAAAATATATTTATATTTTAAGCCCAACTGGCTTAAATCATTTTCACTGTAGAAGAATCTGCAAAATGTGTGGAATTTCTATATTTATCAATGACTTAGATAATCATGAGCATTTATTATTAATGATTGAAATGCTGAAATAAGATAGGGAAACCCTACTGAGCACGGCTTTTTGAATTCTTGCCAATCCCTTGACTGGCAGTAGCTGCAGGACAAGTCAGTGTTTTCATCGGTGGAATAGAGTACCATGGTATGGTCTGTCTGTGTGGATCTGGTCAAGACAGATCAGAATATGCACTGTTTTGAGCTTGTGTATGTGTTTCTCCTCACCCTTTGTTTTGTGGCTCTGTGCATTTTTGTGTGTAAGTGCACACTGGGAAGCACAGAGCAGGACCCATATGCTCCACTTTGGCTCATGTGACTGCAACAGGAAGAGTGGACTAGTCAGCAGCATTTCTGCCCAACTGACTCTCCCCAAGGGCTGCTTTTGGGGGTAACATTTTTTCTCCACAGCCCCCAGCCTGATTCAGACCATTTTAGAATTTAATCTTTCTTCAGGCAACTATGGCAACCAGGCTAATGTGGTCCCATTTTGTTCAGTTTTCAGTGAATTATCCTGCTGAAGAAGAAGAATCCTAAGGCCTTTACATATTTTTTTTCAACACTCCTCTAAACTGGAAGTAATAAATAGTAACCGTTTAGATGCTTCTCCTCCCACAGAAATGATAAACCCTTGCTCTCCATGTTTGATATTGTCATAATGTGACATCTACTGATTGATCATATGAGTTTTCCCCTACCCTGCATGGGATTTGCTATAGCAAATATAGTCAATGTGATGGGCGTGGACTTGGGTGGACTCTGGGAGGCAGTGCAGGACAGGGAGGCCTGGTGTGCTGGGTCCATGGGTTCGTGAAGAGTCAGACACAACTGTGTGACTGAACAACAACAAGGCAGTAGTCACTGATGAGTTCTAAAAAACAATATAGAATGGTGAGTGCATTTGTCTATGTATGCATGCACGTGAAAGAGAGCAACTACATAGTCAAAACTGCTTGTTAACAATTAGGTATTAACTAATTAACTAACATAAGGAACTACGATTAATTGAATGCATTTTAAAATTTCTAAAGAGAAGAAATGGAGAATAAAATTAAACTTGCTGTGTTGTGAGCGAGGAACTCTATTTCAGAATATTTCTAAAGATGCTGGTATGTTCAGCAATATTTAAACATCTGCTTGCTGATGATACAATGATTTCTGCAACTAATTCTTCACATGAACTTCATACCTAATGATTAAATAGGATACATTTCAACTCTGTAATTTATTGAAATATTTGCACATGGTACAAGGAACTTGATGCTAAAAATAAGATATTAAAAATGAAATTGTAACTGGACTCTGCCATTGCAGAAAACACTGCAGCAGTGAAGGAATTAGACCGGTTTTACTGTAAGAGCATAATGAACCATTGATAGCAATCCATATACAGATGTGAATGCTGTATTATCAATTTAAATTCCATTAAAAATTCATAATCCATAAAGGCAATGGCTTCCGAAATCCCCTTTCATTCCACTGGGCTTTTAATTACCAAAGAAGAATCTAGTTTACCCAAAAGACAAGGAGATTTGAGACATTTACAGGTAGTCCTTGATGTACGACCATAATTGGAAACAGAAATCCGTATTCCTTATGAATATACAGTGAAGGTGAGAAATAGATTGAAGGAGTAAATCTGGCAGACAGAGGACCTGAAAAACTATGGACAGAGGTGCATAACACTGTACAAGAGGTAGCTACTAAAACCATCCCAAAGAAACAGAAATGCAAGAAAGCAAAGTGGCTGTCTGAT
>JANHZU010004922.1:24582-39232 GCA_032468055.1 Acrochordus granulatus | reverse complement strand
TGGCTCCTGAATGCTGAACACATTCTTTAAGTTAGCTCATTTGAGATACTTCAGTTCATTCTTTGTTGCTCTATGATGCACCCTTTTGGCCAATTTAATATTACAATATTAGCTCCAGGCTGGAGGCAGATTCTATTTACCAGTTTGGAAACTACTTATTGAAGTATTCATTTAATCAGCCAAATATGCTACCTCAAACGAATGACAACTCTCATTATCTTAGAAAATACAATAATGAGGACTAAAAACAACTGACAGTAGAATGACTAAACACCTATGCTGGGAAGAGCAACACAACTAATAATAAAAATAGTACAGGAGATACTGTAATAGGTAAAAGGAGTAACCTTAAAGAAGAGGAAGAAGAGCTGCAATAAGACAATGGACAGATAAATCTAAGTGCAGAAAGTGTCTCAGACAGAACTCTCCCAAATAACGAGAGGGAGGGGGAAGCATATTAAGAACTGTGAGTTTTTCTACCATAACCTTTCAAAGTAGTGTTCACATTCATAACTATGACCTTCTAATCTGGTTTGGTCTGTCTTGAAGAGCTTATTTCACTGTGCAATCTGCTACAAAGGTCAGATCTTCAAGGCTTAGAGTTATACAGAGAGAATCCTCTTCCGGGGCAGGACAAACACAAGGGAAGGGTTATCCCTAATTTCCACATTGTAATGCTGCTTTACTGTCAACTGTGCCAGATCTTAACAGGCAGGCTGAAATGACAAAGAGAGAGGCATTCCTGCAGTTACCAATCCTAATCCATGATGGATTTCCTAGGTTACAAACAGCACCTTGAATTACAGCCAGAAGCCAACTGGTACTAGTGTTATATGGTTGAAATGTGGCACACTCATAATTACTTGTACCACTACAGTCAGGGTCAGCTCCAATTGTTGTAATGATAATGGAAGAGGGATACGTCTCCATCTCTTGCATGCAAGCACTTTCTCCTGCTTCCATCTCTTAGTGATTGGCTATGATGAGAAACGAAGTGCTGGTTTAAAATAAGTCCTGACCTGATTTAACAGAATATTTACATTCTAACTATTTAAATATTTGATGTGAGGAAAAAAATGCAGATGAACTTTCAAAAGGTCGTACACATCTTACTATAGTATTTGTATTATTAGACAGGCAGTTTGTTATAATAGTTAAAGACACAGGGCTAGAATTGAGGATACTGTGTGTTCTAGATCTGCCTTAGACACGAGTCAGCAGGTGATCTTGGATCAAGCACTCTTTCTCAGCCTGAGGAAAGTAATAGCAAACCACTTCGGAGACTTCTGAAAATTTTGCCAAGAAAATTGTGTGGACTTGTTCATATAGTTGCCAGAAGTCAAGATTGGTTAGACAGTATAAATAGACAGATAATATTTAAATATTTAATTCTTGACCCCATCTTTCCATCCATTCAGATTATCAATATTGCTATAAAAATAAAACAGAACATTGAAATTGACTTTTAAATTGCTGGTATCAGCTATAATTCCAAACTAGTAATGCAACTGGGTACATCCAAGCTATCATCATTAGTGCACCAATATTCTAAAGCCAAAAGATAACTCCTCCAAACCAAGTTAAATGTTTTCAGAAAAGCTTGCCAAGGAAGCAAATAAATATTGAACTTGTTCTAAATTAAATTATGGGAAGTTTGCCAATTCCTGAATTATCTTTTATGAAGCCCTGGGTGAAGATGATTAATGTGGTAATAGAATTTGATAGCAAAACTTGCAACTGAATGTGATCCCATGTAGAATCCAGGCAAATGGCACTTGGGAAAAGGGCTATTTCAGTAGATACCAGGAGAGGTTTTTCTTATTTTTAAATAAATTGTCCTAGTAATTTTAATTATGCTTTGCCATGCTGCTTATGGTGCTGAAGTTTTTAAATAAAGACCTCTATCTGAAATATTTATCAGAAGCAAATTAAGAGAATACAGAAATACAGGAATATCTGTAAAAAGACTTTTTTACAAGGGCAAGGTTTAGTTTTGTCTTCACAAATTAACTGATCTTAATTGCAGTTCAGTTTCCTCTTATTTACTCACCTTTATCATAGATTGCAGAATTCCACCCAGCATCACCAAATGCTGATATGGAAATCACATCTATTTATGGTTGTGTACAAGAACTTTTCTCAGAATTATCAAACCTTGGTATCTGGAGTTTGAATCATGGCAACTGAACTTTTCTTTTGGTTCAAGACATTTCGCTGCTTATCCAAGCAGCTTCCTCAGTCTGAGAAAAATGTTGGTTAGGGGACCCCATATATGTCTTTCAGGGTGGCTGCATCTCTCACTTAACCTAATTAAGGACAATAGGACATATGAATAGATAGTCTTTGGGACGTAGACGTTCAACTCTTAAAATCCCTTATCATCCCCAAGTGCATCATGAAGTGTGATTTCCCTGGTGAACCTGTGAAGTGGTCTTAATCTTCCTGGGGACTAATGAAAGAGCAGCATGAAAAGTGGGGGACAAGTTGTGTCTGAGGCCTTCACCTCTATTGAGGGAAGGATTTTCCACTTTGTCATAGATGGATTCCTTCACTCCCCTCTCAAACCACTGATGTTCTCTGTCCAAAATGTGAACATTATTGTCCTCAAAAGAGTGTCCTTTTTCCTTTAGATGAAAGTAAACTGCTGATTCTAGTATGAATGTCTTGAACCAAACAAAGAGATGTCCAGGTGTCATGACTCACTCCCCAGACAATTCTACCTGGATGACCGAGAATCTTTATCGACATATCAAACTTTGATGATACTGTTCTGCTATAAGTCTTTCTTTCAATTTCTCTTCCATCACTATAAAATCATGGGAAGCACATCAATGTCCAACTTTTCTAGCTGACTCCATCTAATACACAGTTTGGGACAGACCTACAGGAAAGCCCTATACTCTGGAGAAATCTCTATGAATGCTATATGCAAAAGCAAGTTGTGGTCCATGAGGACAGGTATGTCAGACATATGCCAAGTATCAGAGGACCATACTGTTACTGCAAGAGTACTCTAGCTGCAGCACTTCTTTTTATGAAGAAAGGTAAGTAAGAACAAAGTAAAGTAAATAACAACTCTTCTTCAAGGAATTAAAGTTGAATGTTCCATTTCTCCACTGATTAACCAATTGCCTGCAAGTTGGGAATTACTACAAAAGCATATCCTAAAGTAACATTAAATATTAGATTCTCTCATACTGGAAGTAATAACAACAATGAAAATGTAACTTAATAAATACTGATAACGTTATCTTTAATTCCCTCTGGATGTTCTCCAAGCTGACAGCCACCATGATGTCTTTTTGTAATGAATTTTATATGCTATAATGATGCACTGAGTGGAAAAATATCTGGCATTTCCAACCACTCAACAATGCTGGGTAACACCAAATTCTAATATTAAAGTTTATCTTGTGTATAAATTTATATACTTCCATCATGATCCATCTCTATTTTTTCTAAATGGATAAGTTTTAAGCTATAGCATTTCCTCTCATATGAATTGCTCTAGTCCCTGATAATTTTCTTTCTTTCTTTTTTTGGATTTTTTTTCCAGTAGTTGTTAGCCTTTATATCATAAAAAGTACAAAGAAAAAAGGAAATAGTGGACAAAAAAAAAGGTGGTAACCCCCCCAAAGAAAAACGGGTATGTAAAAGTATACTTTTATCTTTCAACAGTAAAAATATAACCAGTAGATTGAAGACCTGATATTGCAGTTTTGGAATATATTTTTCCCCAGCATTAACTTTGATTTCTCTTTTGAAATATAGGGTCCAGAACTATACACATGGCAGCCTTGCATCCCAATTGATTTTTTTTCAAAGCAAGATAATATTCTGTTCTTATAGCTTTCCCAGTTTAGCTTAGATATCGGCGACCAAGATACACATTGTAGATTTGTGGTGAAATTAAACAATCTAATCTAGTATTCTTCTACCCTTCCACAAACAATCAGCAGAATTCTAATATAAATGTTTCATGTTTGTGGGGTTGTTTTTCTGTTTCATAGTTTCATATGCTAGCATGTGCTATAAATTAAATACATCATTTAGCTAAGGAAACATTGAGGAATAGTGATACAAAAAAATAGCAGAGTCTGTAATTGGATGTATTTCTGTGTTCTGCCTGCCTATAGTTTATGTTTGCTTATAGACAGCTCAGCAGTCAAGAATATTAATTGCTATCTAGAGCCTTCCTCTCTGGTCAATATCTGAGCTATATTTTAGGCACTTCCTCCCTCCTCTCTCTCTCTCTGTTTAATAAGCCTTTCCAAAAAATAACAAACAGATGCATAATGGCCCTGGTGGACGTACAGCCACTGTAAACAAACGGAGGTCCCAGTCCCCCTTTCAGCCATGCTTTACTTTAAATAATGCTTCACACAATTCCCAGTAGTACAATTGAGATGGGAGCAGTAGTAACTGTGACACAGAAGATGTTTTGGGTTATGGCTTGTCTTTCATCCTACATAGGTCTGGAGGTTGGAAGGAATGTATAAAATTATTTAACTCCCCTGTATAGGTATGCCCAATATTCAGACTTATGGTTGAGGTAAAGGATCTTCTTAAGTCATCATTCCATCATTACCCTAAATCTCAGAGCTGTAACTCATTTAATACAGTTCAATGAATTATACAGATGCACAATTTCATTTGCATATCCTTCCACAAATGTACTTTACTCAAGCACTTCTCTTCCTATACTTCAGAGGATACATTGTACACACAGAGTAGCAGGGTTAACTATAGTTTTCATTTATGTTCTTCATTCCATATTTTTCATAAATTGATTGGTCACCTTTGCTTATGTTAACTTCCCAAGTTAACATAATGCTATACATTATATATTCACCAATTTCTTTCTCTTCAATACCCCACTACTCACTGCCCAGGCATGGAATAATGAAACCTTTCCAGCAGCTTATATGTACTCTGCCTCCACATCTGTATGGTTAACAAGTTCTGCAGCTCATTTATGTTACATTTTTATAAAGCAAACACGTTTTTTTCTTTATTCATCTTTTCAAAAATAGAAGTCATTGCCTATTGAACTCTCTCTTGCACTATAGCTTCTCACTACCCTACTTTCACCAGCTTCCTTTTCGGTTCAATGACCAAAATGAAGGGGAAAAAAAAATGTTCTTCCTTATTATTACAATAATGCTTCATCTCTTTCAAACACATTAAGAAAAATATTTACTTGGTGAATTTTGTTCCATCCATATATTAAAACGCATCTTAGATAAGAGGAATGCAGCCAGTGCACAATCCCCAGATTTGAACAGATAGGCAGAATTCATCACGATTGCAAAATCCAAGTCTCAAGTGGGAGCAGTGGAAGAAAAAACTTGACCAATAGGTTTATATCTATATATATATTCTCAGTAATCCAGGCTAAATATTGATCTGTCTGGATAGGCTTCCTGTAAACTTCAATATTGAGGCTTCTATATTTTTGATGTGTACTGCACAATCCAGAAAAGTCAAAAATATCTTTAACATCCTTATTTTTGTTGTTCAGTTGCGCAGTCATGTCCAACTCTTCACGACCCCTGCATCATGCCAGGACTCCCTGTCCTGCACTGCCTCCCACAGTCCATCCAAACCCATGTCCATTGCACTGACTATGCCTTTGACTCCCACCACCCACTGGAACACAAACTGCTAGTTATCAGAACCTTACAACACCAGGATGATGCTTTGCCTTCAAATATAAAAGGATAAAAAGAAAAGAAAACATTCAAATCAAAAAGGCACTTAACAATTGTGGCCATCCAGATTTGTCCTTTGTCACAGCTACAAAAAGGTCTAATAGGAATCCTGCCACAACAGATTCAAAGGAAGAATCTAACAAATGTAGCAGCTTGGATATTCCATCTCTGTTGCTGGATTATCAGGGAAACTCAGGAGGATTTTCAATAAACATAACATACACGAGCACTTCAAACCCATGAACACATTGAAACACAAACTAGTCCAACCCAAGGATAAAATACCCAAACATAAATAGACAAATGTTATTTATGTTATACAATGCAATGAAGCTTGTTCAGATTTTTACACTGGGGAAACAAAGGAACTACTTTACAAAAGGCTTCTACAACGTAAAAGATCAGAGGCTTCTGCAGTCCATTTGCATCTTAAGGACTAGGGCCATTCCTTTGATGGCTGCAAATTCCAGATTCTGGACAAGAAAGTTAACTGGATATCTAGGGGAATCAAAGAATTAACGTAAACATATTAAATCCTTCCTTTAATAGAGGAAGGGGAATCAGACATCAATTATCTCCTGTTTACAATGTAGTTTTGTGTCATCTCCCAAACACTTTCCAGACCATTCTGATGTGTTTTGTGCTGACTGTAACAGGAACTAGACTCTAAATCTTTATTGCTTATCTTTATTACCCTGTTAGCCTACTATGTGAGAACTTTTTTGATTATCCTGTATCCTGCCATGTGAGAAATGTATATATTTTTGCCATCTCTCTCCTTTCCTATCATTTTAAAATGGATAAATTCCCCTGGAAGGAAGATGAAACATCTTCTTATTACATCAAATAATAAAAGTCCAGTTACCATTTTAAGAAAATTTTGCATTTTTTTTTTATTATTTTGCTATGCCAAATAGATTCTCCTAAAGCTTCCTCTTTCTCCTTACTGGCAAAAACTTTATCTTGAGACAAGGGGAGAGAAAGCTGGGAGATGTGAAAGGAAGAACACTTGGGAGGAATGGAGGAAGAATTTCTAGAAGGAAGAAAGTGAGATTGCTAGAAGTCAGTAAGATGGAGACTGCAAATAGCAAAGAGTTTTGACGGGTTAGTTTCCAGAAAAGCAGAAAGCTAGGCAATTGACATGTGGAGCATACCAAGATAAAACTGAGGTGGATAAGATGCAGTGTGACTCAGAACCAAGAACATCTTCAGAGAACCAAGAACAGGGCCTACTTTTGGTAGAGAGAAAGTAGAGCCTGTAAGTAGAGAGAGTCATTTTCTTGTGGAAAGAACAGAGCTAAGCTTCTGTGAACCTGAGGGAAGGCAATGAATGACAACTCAAAAATCTCTAAGGATTAAACAGGAATTAAAAGGAACTGCTCCCAAAATTTTAATTGAAGGTTGAGATTTGTGGGGGGCAGGTTTAGTTAGCACCAGCTAGGTGGAAAAACCAGGTGAAAGAAATTTACTCTGAAGTAAAGTTTTAGGTTAGGATTTGCTTTCAGATTAGCTTGATTCCAGGGATCTCATATGCTTTATGGATTCTTATTTTCAGAAAGAAAGAGGCAATTCCATTTACCTCTGATGTTTGTATCAGGAATGGATAGTATTGTGTGCCAATTCAAGACTTGCATGGTTTTGTACCATCTTACACTATTTCATCTTAGATCCTTCCCAATATCCCAATCTTCTCACAGCATTCTACAGCTTCCTACAATTTTCTGACTGATGTTTGAGATGTCTGTATTTTCATCAACCCTAACTGCCTTATTGTATCCCATTGTTGTTGTTTGGGCAATTATCTACCCAAGCTAAAAGAAAGTGTTTTCTATTTTTATTTTTTTTAACAAAATTGATTTTTAAATTACAGGATTGATGTTTTTACTTCTATTTTTTTTTCAGGAAGCTGTGGATCTTTGGGCATAAATTTCCAGAATACAAGGGCCAGGAAGTGATCCTACAATGCTAGCTTTTCTTTTTAAATATAATTATATTTAATTATTTAAATATTATTTATTTATGTTTAAATAATTTTAAATATTAAAATTTTAAATAATTTAAATATTAATTATTTAAATATTAATATTATCACATCAGTATAATTATTATTCCCAGTTTAGAAGTAAGTAAATTGCTAAGGCCCTGAAAGCCCATTCTCAATGTTGAGGAGGAGGAGCCTGGTCAAAGCTTTTCCTTACTCCAAGAAAATGGGTGGTGGCAGTGAGAAAGTACTTCATAACCTATATCTAGAAACTATCCCATGCTCTTCAGCAGGAGGGAGGTATGCTGAAGGGCATAGCCAGGAGTCACAAGACATATCAAGCTGTGGTTTTCATCTCTTAAGAAGGATGTAGAGATCTGTTCAAAGTTAGGTAGGTGCCGTCAAGTCAAGTTCAATTCCCTAAATGGACAAATAAAACATGCACTCAGGGAGTAAGTTCAGAGACATTAATTTTTGATAAACCAATTCTCCATACTTTCTGGTTTAGAAAGTGAATCAGTAATCTTTAATGTAGTTTTCTGCATTTTTTGATGATGGTATATTTTCCTTTTATCTATTATTTAAACCATGCTTTAAAATGTTGAACAGTTTGGCATAGCTTTATTGAGAACACACAAGATGGTGCCAATTTATATATTCTTCTTAATAAATGCAATAATTTATTAATTTAAAAAGACCCACTAACTATTGCTTTATTCTATACTATTATTTCTACATTTAACATTAGGAAACTCTACTGTATAATAACAAATTAACTAATTGCACTATGGACCTCAATTTGAAAGAAAAAGGAAACACCACCATACACTCCTTGAGTGCTCTGTTTGGAGGGAAAATTAAATTTAAATTCAAATAACAGTGCTAGAAACTGCATCTTTATTTCTCTGTCAGTGAACACACAAACTTGTACTTATCTGCCATATATATTAACATTTTAACATCAGCGTGTGATTTGTATGGCTACTTGACATGTTTGATTCTATATCCAGGCATATTCATGAATTCAGATTATTCCAAGAATCTTTTATGCATGTAATATTTATTTTAGTAGTTTTTGGCTGAACATGAACAAAGACATTACAGTATTTGCTTTAATCAGTATTTCTCTACTAACTTCCAGCTGTTTTATAAAAATGTTCCTTTCCAATTGGCACCTCTGTTCTCCTCAGCTGGAATTCTGGTGCTCAGTATTTCTAAAAATCACATAATGACTCAATATACTTGTGACTATCAAAACTTATTGTTCTTTGAGAAAACTATTGACTCCAATTTTCCCTCAGCAAATATCTCAGTTTTCAAGTCAGTAAATCTTGAAAAGTTAATATCTTCTTATTATGTTAGAAGTAATGGATGACGGAATCAGGTAGCTAACACTGGAAAAGAAAGCTTTCATACTATTCCTATCAAAATGAGAGCAAATTAATACTCAGTAATTTCTTCCAATGAGTATGAATGTGTCCAGGTGCTAGTAGAGAGGAGACAAGAAAAACTGATGTTGAGACAATAACTACCCTGCCCACCCAATAAAAGGCAGCAATTTCTAAACAATCAAGCTTGTTGGTTTGCATTTTAGAAGAACAGGTTGGTTCTTACTGGAGCACTTAGTCGGGTAGCAAGAAGGCAGAGGTTTAGATCTTAAATGCTCCTCCCCAGCTTTGATTTTCACTTTATAGGATTTGTTTTATAATCTTTTTTCAACGTGTCCAAACTTCATGACCAGAATGCTGTTAACATGATTTGGCTCTCTAATGCCTCTCTGCTTTTGAATGCAAGAGGTCATATATAAAAAAAAATTAATCTGAACTTTGATCAGCATGGTTTCCACAGTCAACTTCATACAGCTCAGATACATTAGTATAAGAATTAATAGAGATGGCTATTCAGATATTCCATGATTTCAGTAGAGCCCAACTACTGTTTTGGAGAGTTGCTTTTGAGTTAAATTGTAAAACTTAAATAAGACCATTTGTAATGAAAGCTAAAACAATAAAAGCTGGAACAGCCTAGTACTGTTTATTTGTCCAGCATTTAAGGGTATGTATTGCCTTTCGTTCCTCTTTTTAAATATAAAGAAGCTAACTAGCTGTATTTTTTATTTCAGTTACTTTGTTATTTTGTATTTTATTGAAGTAAATAAGCCATGAAGTCCTTGAAAGATTTCCTGAAGAGAAACGTGGAACAGAATATTAAGCTAAAATGAAAAAGGTTTAGAACCTTTTGTCATGCATCCTCATAAACTTTCAATGATGGGTACTAATTTGGAGGAGGGAGCAGAAGGGAGAGAAGGCTAGGGTCAAAAGGCCCTTCGCCTTTTAAAAACATGGCCAAGCTTGTGTTTATTAAATTCCTGCTCATGCCACTTCGGAAAGATTGCTTGTAGACTCCTGATTAGAGAATGCCAGGTTAACAATGCAGCCTTTGACCATTGCCATCAAAAAATCCACACTATAAGGTGAAACTAGACTTTAAAAATGATTATGTTAGAGGGGTTAGAGAGAAAAAATATAAATTCAGATTTTGCGCAAAAGTAACCCTATGGCTTTCAGCACAAGAAGCACTTTATAGTTGATAACTAAGTAAACATAAATGGTTAACCTACTGAGATGTAGCAGAATTTTCTCAAGGGGACTGGAAAATGAAACCAAGAGAAGATTTAATAACAGAAGAATATCCTTGTCAATGCTTTTTTTTAAATACAATTAACAGAAAAGTTTAAAGTGAGTAAAAGATTTTATGATTTTGAAGAAAGCAAGATGGAATTTGAAATTGAATTATGCACTAATAATGAACTTGATACTGCTAACAGGTATAAACTTTTGCTGAAATATGAGACATATTTCATTATTATGCTTGAAAATAAGAAGTATAATAATGTATGATGAAATGGGCTAAAATATTTGGCTAAAATATACAGATGAACCAATGGGGAAATATGTGGTTGAAAGGACTGAAATTTAGACAATGGTTTTGCTTTAAAGATAATTTTTTCAAGATGATGTATTGTTGGTATTTGTTACCAGAGAAATTGTCCACAATATATAAAGGTACTTCAAATCTTTGCTGGAAATGTGAACAACATGAAGGACCATTTTATCATGTTTGGTGGACTTGTAAAAAGGCAAAAACATTTTGGATCTAAATTCATGCATTAATTCAGAAGATTTTAGAGGTTAAAGTACAGTCGAAACCAGAAGCTTTTCCTGTGGGACTAACAGATAAGCAATTAGAAAAAAGTCATTAAGTTTTATGTTTATATACAGTAGGACAATTGCAGTAAGATATGATCAAATGTGATGCTTGACACTGCCCACAACAGAGGAATGGCTTATGAGGATGATGGAACTTGTCAGAATGGCTAAATTAACCTCTGTGATAAGAAAAAAAAAACAGTACCTACAATTATCAGCTGGAAATCCCTTACAGACTTTTTGCATGAAACAGAAAAAAGAGTATGATTTGTGATTTTGATGATTAGAAAAAAAAATTGCATAATAGAAAAAATGAGGGGTTTTTTTGTAATCATAGAGTAAGAGATTTTTGTAAATGTATTCATATTTGCTTCAGAGGAAATTGAAAGTTTTTTTATTTTCTTTTATTTTTTTCTTTCTGCAGTTTTGCTTTTCTTCTTCCTTCACTGCTGCTGCTCTTTATTAATTTGTGCTAGTTTTTATGTGTTTTGTAAAACTTTAATAAAAACTTATTAAAAAAATAAATCCACAGTAGCTTGAGTCTTATGGTACAGATATAGGATTGGCACCACAACTAGAAATAACTTTAGAAGGTGAACAAAAATGAAATGTTCATTATGGGAATTATTTATATAAGGAGCTAAAGTGATGTTTTTAAATCAGAAGGATGAGATCGCTTCAATATATAGTTCTTAGATTAAATATGCATATTTTAATACTTAAAATGTAATCTTCCCCAAATGAAGAAGCTGTCAATGATTTTGACCTCAGATAAGTTTTCCCAAACTTCACTCTAAACAATTTCTCATCTTTAGGAACCATTATTATAGAAAACATTTCTTCCATCTAAAACTTCTCATGTAGCTACTTTTCACTTCCAGAAAGAATTGGGCATTCTGGTTTTTTTGGACAGAATATTTTTAGGATGGGACCAGGATAAAACTATTTTTAACTGTTTAATTATAATTAAATATTGTCAGTATGTCTGAATAAATTTCCGTTCCATCACATTACACATAAACCATTGGAAATTTATGGAGTAGTTACGGGGATACATCTAAGGTTTTGGAGGGATTGAAGACTCCCTCCCATAAAAGTCATAATTAATAGAACCACAAGTGACTTAAAGTCAATACACAATGAGAAAGCTGGGCTTCTGGCTTTCTGGTTATATTATTACCTTCACAAAATGTAAACCAACTGAGAAAATATATGTTCCTTCAAAGGCCCATGTCAACATTTCAGAAATTGCTGTGGGCATCATCATAAAATAATAACTATAATTTCTGTGAGAGCAAAGCAGCCATACATCTGATCCTTCACAGCACAGAAAAAGACATCCTATCCATTCACAGCAAATAAACTGAGATGGTATGTTGATGAAGCTCATAGCCAATTAATTTATCATTCCAAACACTCATAGAGTTTTCAGACAAAGCAAAATACAATACTAATCACGCTCAGTTTCTCCCAGGTTGCTCCCAGATACCCTAGCGCTCCAGAATGTCTTCTATTACTTTGGGATTTCTATCAGATGATGGTGTAGTCCCATTTTTCTTTTTCTTGGCTCACTGTTGTAATGATTTCAAGAGAAGCCTACAGCTGATCCCCATTTTTCATTTACTAAGAATGCATCTGGGTTCAGTTGAAACCCAAGGGCATTGTGTATAAATGAATACTGTGCTCAGTTTCTTTTGTATCCCATATGTAGTTTTAATATTGCATGCTTGAAATTTCACCAGACTACCAGCTCCAGAAGTTAATCTTATTAACAGTATTTCTAAATATGTGTTAAGTAGAAGTAAGTCCTATTAAATACCACAATATGGCTTTCTTCTGAATCTATAACATCTATAGAAATGTTCTGTTAGCTTCAATATTTATGCACTTTTTAAAAAAATAAACTCAATGAAATGCAGTCCTGCTTCACACTCAAATTTTCAATCTGAATTCCTATTATTTATTTAACACATTTCTATGCTGCCAATTTCCAAAGACTCTTGGCAGTTTACACAGATTAGCTCTTACATATTATGTGTTTTACTAACCCCCCACTCTGCTGGCTGGCGAAGTTCACATCCGGGGATCCTCGGCAGTTCCTGCTCCACCCTGGCAGGAGGGTAGTCCAATCTGACTCACCACTCGACTTGCCGCTCCTGCCGTAGCCAGCCAGCTCCCACCGAAGTGGCATCCGGTTTATCTAATTGCCAGGTTTTTTTATGTGCTTTCGAACTGCTGGGTGGGCAGGAGCGGGAGGCGAATGACGAGAGCTCACCCTGTCATGCGGAGCTGCAGATCGTACCAGACTGCCAGCCATTTCTGGTCAGCACAACTGGCGTACTTAAACTGCTGTGCAATCACCAATCACCATAATATATTCTGGTTCTGGTCTGTAATGATTCTGTCTTAAACTGTTGGTAATGGCTACCAGAATGTTACAATAACAATGCTCAGATGTATTTTCCACTAGTATCGTGAATCCTGCCCATCTTTTTGAATGAATGCATATCTCATTTCAGAAAATCTCCTTTCCATAAAACATACCTTTTGAGTTTTATAAAGCTTATTAGAATAAATAATATCAGCACATTGTTACAAAAGCTTTCTACATTGGATTGTGAGCAGCCTGTATGAGAACTGGAAGAAATATTTTCAGAGATTTTGTTACTTGGGAACATCTCTGTTTATAGAATTCTAATTTATATCCATGCTTTTGTATGTTGGTATTTCACCAATTTCAAGGTGTTTTGTTTTTGATTATCTCCATCTGAATGCTTGGTTTGATCTATTCTGCCTGCAGAATCACTATGCTCTGGAGGAAATAACTTTCAGTCTCATATAATCTCTCCCTAACACTATAGAAGACATGAAGGTAGCCAGGGTATAACCGGTACATCAGTTCATGGGATCATTTAGAATTTGATATGTATTCTTTCTTTTTTATCAGATTATGTGATTTATATCTTTATCTCCTTTGAAGAAGAAACAAAATGCAAATAAAGACAAAGTAAATATTTCTGTCCATGTGTTGAAATATATCTCTTACTGCGATTTGGTACACATTATCACATTTGGAAACTCTGAAATTAGTGGGTACAATCTATAGCTATTAATCAGGGATATATAATCATATTTTGGAGTCGCTCTGTGAAATGGGCAGTTTCTAAATTTGATATATAAATAAACAAATAAAATTAATATGGGAAGATTAACACAGAAAGAGACAACATTTGGAATTTCTTTTTTTAGGCAGGTGTTTTATAGTTTTCTAATGAACGTCATATTTGTTAAAATGATATTGAAAGTCCTCTGAAACATTTGTGTGAAATTAGGAAAGTCTTGGAAATACTAGGTAATGTTTTAATTAGTTGTATGCAAAACTTACTTTTCCAGGGACAGACCATTCCAGTTCTCATCAGAATGACGATGTTTTCTCTCAGAATGCCCCATTTAGCCTAGTGGGAAGTGGCTGCTCCTTTCTGGAAATATATTTTCTTTGACAGGCACTGGTTCTGAACATATTCTGTCCTTAAAACAGCCCATTCAAACAGCTACCGGAATAGCTATATTGGTGAGTTTTGCCCACCCCTGATTTGAATGCATATTTCCAGCAAGTTATTGCCCAAATCAATCTATTACAGGATGAAAGGCTCTTGACTGAAGATTATATAGGTGATCTACTATTCTAGTCAAAAGGTTGTCTAACCACAGCAGGCACAAAACAATTGTCTCTGGGTTTTCCTCTAAAA
>JANHZU010004921.1:47203-59610 GCA_032468055.1 Acrochordus granulatus | reverse complement strand
TCCAGCCACAAACTCCCTAAATTAGCATCATTAAATTACAGCTTTCATTTCTATGAAAAACATTTTTATGATTTGCAAGTGAGCAATATATTGCCACCAAACTGTGTTTAATAATAAGACCAACTCCATAGGCATTGTCTGACTCTTCAAACAGGAAGATTTCATGCAGACAAAGCTGGTTTCCTTATCAAGTTCCTTTCTTTGGGAAAACTGTATGCAAGGTAAAAGCCCTTCAGATAAAATTCAGGTCACCAGATCAATATCCAGGATGGTCTTAATTCCTGGCAAATACTTTCTACAACTCTCCTATGTTTAAGAATCCTACAGATTTACACAGACACATCAACTGATAGGAAGTAAGCTATTAGCTGGTGGACACTAAAACTTCTTTAATAACTTTCCCATCATGCTTTTCATCCAGGAACAAATGCCTACACTAACAAAGTGTTCAGTTGGCAGATTAAACAGATGACTTTTTCCTCTCATTATATTTTAAAACTTCATATTTCCTAATTTCCAAGGAATTGGATATTTTCACTTTTTTTCTGTCAATAGTCTTTAGCACAACTCCTATTAGAAGAATTGATTCATTCATCCATTTTCACTGAAATCCTACTGTGTTTCATTCATTATGATGGTCTTGGTTGTGCTTGGCCAGAAAAGCAGACTCATAAACTTGATGATGGAAATGGTAATTACCATCGAGAGCAAATAATGGAAAGGGAAAGAAATATAATTGACAAAGTATTATTGAAGTCATGTGACATTTGGCTTGAAGAATAATAATCTTCCACTAAACATGATTGCTTTTTGGAAACTCAAGAACTATGCATGCAGATGAACCCAGGAGCAATTTCTCTAGACTCAAGTTTAATAGGTTTTTGAGAACCAGTCTAATCCAGAAATAGAAATAGACTAGTAATCTAGGAGAGCATTCTATATTAAATTGGAAAGAAACATAAACAAATTGGAATTTACCAATTGGAAATCTCAGCAACAGTTAAAGAAGAAAATATATCTCTAATGATCATAGTTATGAACTATCGTAATGATGAATTTAGCATATCACATTCAAAATTTAAAGGCAAAAATAAACTGAGTGCAGGACTCTAGAAAGAGATCGTCTTTGCTATCTGATGGCTTCCATAAACCACTTTGTGAAACAAGATACAATTCAATTACTTTTCAGGATGATGCACTTATAATTATGTGACAGATCTGGGATACCATTAAAAGTAGGCAACAGCTTTTTTGCCACAGGCACCCAAACCACTTTTACTATCTTTGCTTGAGGTTAAAAGCAAAATAATTTTCCATAGTCCTCAAAGAGAAGCTGATTGGAATTGCAGTCAAGATAAACCCAGAGCTCTATTCTTTAGCATTGCCCTTCAGTTGTTCACAATTCATTCAACATCTGCTTATTTTTCATTCTGGGAAGTATTGCTATGTAGCACTATCAGTACCAGTGAGCATCAGATAAGCATAGCAACATCTTCACAGAGGTATTGCTTGCAAGAGAGCACAATTTGGCCTAGCATCATTTCTGCATTTGGTCAAGAACCTCTCCCTGTGGTTCTAATTACAACATATTGCAAAAAAGCAACAGGATGAAACAAATCAATATCCCAGGCCAAGGGGATCTTTGGGATCCTTGAAACATTGCTTCTGAAGCATGGGAATAGCTTAGAGGTGGTGGTGGGCATGTTGGTTGGGAAATTCTGGGAGTTGAAGTTCATGTATCTTAAAGTTGCTTTGATTGAGCAATTTTAGAAGAAATGACAGAACTGGGGGAGGGGTGAAAAGAGGGATTAGTCAAGAGCTGCTATACAACCATAAACGTACTAAGTCCAACAAGGAGCTGACTTAACTTTTGCCAATAAGGTTCTGACTGTTAGTTGAGAGGAATCTTTAGCAATAAATAATTTAACTGGAGCCTTTAAGAGCAGACCTGGTTGTTTGTGCCTGACAGCAATACTGTCCTAAAGGTATAAAAATGCTACTATTGTCATTAATAACAACTGATTAATCTAGAGTTCAACTGACATTTTTAGAAGCACATTAAGCATAGCATACTGTCTTCTGTCACAGAACAAATGTTGGACTACAACTCCCAATAATTCTGATGTGGTCATTTGCCCTGCTTTCATTCTGGTGTATTCTAAATGCAAATTGCTCATTATCCAAGAGATGCTTCCAGGTGGTCACTTCTATGAGGTGATCAGCCAATATTAGAAAACATGGAGATGGGAAACATAATTCTGAAAATTCTATTTCCATAGAGACCCAGAGATTGACAAGAGAAACGTGTACTTTATTGGTTAATCCCAAAAGAAAGAACCCTGAGGAGCCATGATGGCAGTAAAAGAGAAGATAGAGTCCTCACTATTTCTTCAGGTGCATTGAACTGTGATATAATGACTTTTTTAACTGCCTGCCCCAATTTAAGAATGGGGAAATTCATCCTATGGGAAATGAAAGCAGTAAGCAGGTAGATAACTTTATTGGTATAGGTCCATAGACAATAAAAACCCCAGTGGAATATTCAAGAGCCAAGTTTTCTCCTACTCCAGGCTTCAGCTGTTAAGACAAAGGGTCCCATGGCTACTTCTGATACACATACAGGCCTGAATCCCACAAAGGATTCTGGAAATGAAGAAATCAATGTCTGCAGCAGAAAACCAGAAAAACCAATCAATTTCCACCACCTAGTCTTTCCCTCCCATGCTGCATTTCCAGTTGTAGCCAAAATAGCATTTCTTCATTCACCTCTTCTTCCCTTCAACACCATTTGTCTGGTATAGTATCTCCTGAGCCCCGTCTTGTTGTTCAGTTGCGCAATCGTGTCCGACTCTTCACGACCCCATGGACTGTATTATGCCAGGCCCCCATGTCTTGCACTGCCTCCTGTCTACATAACCCAATTTGTTAAAAGTGTCAGACAAGAAGGACAGAAGGGAACCAATATGGCCACCTTCCTGCCTTCCTTCTTCCTGTGCCCTTAGCAAATACTATTAAAGTCAGCATCATTTTGATGTATTAATAAAAATTCACGCCATTGCCTAAGATCAAAGTATTCAGGCTTATTTCTTTCTCCCATTAATCCCCCAAGCACATTCATTTTATCTGCTCTGAAACATTTTGCAGCTGAATATATGATATGAAATTACCTTTAACTGGTAAGAGTTAACATAGGTGTACTCTTGACAATTAATCTAGGAATTTGCCCAGGAAGATTAGTGGCCACATGTCAGAAAGTCAAAGAATTGCCCAAAGGAGGAACTAAAGGAAATACAATAAAATAGGATAATCTCACAAATATCAAACCTGCTCAGAGATCTAATGCAAGTGCTTATTTGACTAGACCTCTCTGCTGCACTATTCAGCTAAAGGGGAGGAAGGGGGGAAAGAAGGAGAGGAGTAGATAGGTTGAAAGATTTTTTGACCCTAAACCTCACCAACATGGTTTCTATTAAATTTAATTACTGCCTCCTGCCGTTTTAAATTGAAGGCTGTTTCAAAACACATGTAGCTGCTATTTACAAGACACCTTGCAAGCTAGGAGTATCTGGAAACACTGAACTGAAAAAGCAGAGGAACTTTCATTTGTCCGATCCTGCTGCTATAATGGAAATAATGCTGGGCAAAATTGCTCATCCTTTCCTCAGGCTGCTGGTGGAATTTGGGCAAAGGGAGGCTAAGTAGGGCAGTGAGAATCAGATGAAGCATCAATTCTTACCATAGATTTCTTGTTCCCAAGATAAGGGTACCTTCAGGGAGGAAATTCTGATATTTCCAGCTGTGTGCCCATTTGCAACTTTCTGGGATAATTTCAGAGTGCATTATCCTCAAGTTCTGATAACAATCTTACATTGAGTCAAACAATTTGTCTGTTTAGCCCATTATCATCTACTCTGGAACAATTTGGTTAGTATTTTGTGCTGAGTGGGCTAGAGTGCTTAAGGAAAACTACAGGACCAGTAGGACCATATGCTGAAGACCCTAGCAAAATTTCTTTTTTTTAATAGTAATTTTATTAAAAATTGCAGTTGCAAAGATAAAAACTAACACAAACTAAAAAATAGAAAGTACCGAAAAGAGAAAAATTGGAAAAAATAAAATGAAAAATAAAAATATAGTAAAGAAAAAGAAAATAAAGAAATGATTTACTCCTTTATCATAAGTATAAACAATTTTAGTAACGTATCACCTTCTCTTTAAATGCAAAAAAATGATCTCTTCTTCCCATATCCTATCTCTTATCTAGAAACAAATTCTTAAAGTCTCATAATTTCAGTCCTGATCTACAAAAGTCCATTAAGTGTTACAGAGGTAACAACATATCTATTTTAACTTTAATAAAACAAATTAACTTTATATTCCTTACTTTTACTTTTGACAAACTTGATCTTTATTCCGTTCAAATAATGATATAGAACATGGGTGTCCAACCTTTTGGCTTACCTGGGCCACATTGAGTGAAAAGGAATTATCTTGGACTGCATATAAAATATATAATTAATGTAAAATATATCTGTAAATATTGCTAAAAGTCACAAAATAATGTTAAAAAGTCACATAATCATATTAAATGTTTATAATCTTGTTGGGCTACATTATTTGCTTTCCAGAGCCATAGGCTTGGACTTGATTTCCATTAATTTCTTCTTTGTCCCTTCTCACAAAATTCTTCAACATTTTAATAAGCCTCTTTTATGAATTTTCATGAATTTTTAAAATGAATAAAAAGACCACAATATTTAAAAATCAATTTTCTTGAGGATCTATTGCTCCAGAACTTGCATGTACTTAGGACAGATGAATGAAGACATTTCTTTATTTCAAACTTTATGACTGTTTTTTTTCCTATATAGACACTGAACATGAAACATAATCATCCATAAAAAATAAAATGAAATGTGGTCCAATAACTAGGCCATGCTTGCTGCATCATTCTAAATGTCCTGCTTCTCAGGCAATGAACAAATGTTTTTGGATCTAGCAACTGCCAAGCATAGAAAACAATTCCAAGAAGAAAATTAAATGGAACAAATAAGAGGTGACTGCTAATGGCAGATTATTTTCTGACAGAAACTACATGGTATGTTATAGTGATATTATAGCCAAAATTTTATCTTACCTTGTTAACCAAAATTAACTATGAACACATTTTCTTTATGTGCTTTCCTTCATCTCTTTTTAAAATTTCTGAAGTGTTGAGAATCTCAACACAGCAATCCTATAGTTGGCTTGCATCAAATACGACTGAGAAAACTCTTGGGCAATTTTCCCCCCAGGATAAGTAGCCTCTTGATTTTGACCCTTCAGTCATAATTCCAATCTTACCTTCTGCATAATGGAAAGATGGATTTTACAGTGAGAAAAAAATTGCTTTAGGAAGATATTTAAGCTATCTTGGAATGCATAGCTACTCAATTGATAATTCCAATTTTATTGCTTGAAAGAGAAAATACATATACATTGGACAGAGCTAGACACTAATAGTCTTTTTAATTATTCCACCCAAACATAGGCATCTATGATGAAACATGCATGATGATGTTGTAATAAAAATTCTGTGACCTGTCCCAACATAAGGATGAAAGTAAGAATGACTAGGAAGAGGAGATAGGCAAATTTCTTCTTTAGGGAATAGAGAAATTCTCCAGCAATCAAGGAGTGGAGCCCTCTTAGTGGTGAACAATGCAACTGAAAATGCCCAGTGGGAAGAATTCAAAAATTTTGTCTTCCTTTGAGTTTTAACTGTCTTCTTCTGAGGTTTAAATAAATCCATGGAGGCTGTAGACCACTGGAAAGAGGACTGTATAGTGGATAATGTAACATACACAGATATTTCCTGGCCATCTTCTAACTAACATTGGGGAAACAACTTTTTAGTCCATCCATGACAATTTATCTGAAATTTACTTCTTTGAAATAATTTATGAAGCAAATTCTTTTCCACCCAATCAAATAATAATAAGAAATAATCTAGTTGATAAAAATCAAATAAAAAAAACTGCAAGAGAATTTGTCTGTCAATTTGTCTCAGAAAATAAACTGAGGACTGACAGAGGACAATCTGCTATTTGAAGAATTGTCAGGAAATACCTGTCTATCTGAAGGTATCTTCTCTTTGAAAGACTGTTCAGTCTGTATCTGATTTTTAAAAATGGAAAAGACAATTTCAGTATTACAAGCAAGCACATGGACCTTTTTCATCTCCCAATCCTTCTGAATTCATTTTGAAAAGTAATTAATATTGAACTGGGATGATTTGACCACATTCAGATGTATTTCAGTTAGAATAACAAAAGTCACAATATGGCTGGCTGAAGGAAAGGCAGAAGAATTTCTGGAAGAATCCTTTTATCACTTGAAACCACTTCTAAACATCCAGCAGTTTGCAGGACTTTTGATTGATTGATTGACTGATTATGTTCCATCAAGTTGTTTTCAACTCTATTGACCATATAGATAGATTTTCTCCATGATGATCTTTCCCCGGCCTAGTGCTTCAAGTCTTCTAGTAGTGTACCTGTGCCACTATAACTGAGTCTATCCATGTTGCTGCTGGCCATCCTCTTCTCTTTCCTTCCTTACCCAACATTAGAGCCTTTTCCAGAGAGCTCTTTTTTGTTTGCAAGAAGGCAAATTAAAATTGAGCAATTGTAGAAGAGAGGCTGTTGCTGCAATTGGTGTGCCTATCAGCAGATGAAGCTTACATAATCCAAGAGTGAAGTTCACTGAAGAGAACTTGCTGGGAGAAAATATAGGTGGCCACTTGATGGCCTGAGGAATGTAAAGAACATCCTTTACTAAGTTCTTATTTATTTACTTATTATTTTCTTATTCATTTTATGCCAAAATAATATATGAAATGCTACTTATTCTACATCTGCCTTCACTGC
The DNA here is from genome assembly GCA_032468055.1 of Acrochordus granulatus. Lineage (NCBI taxonomy): Eukaryota > Metazoa > Chordata > Lepidosauria > Squamata > Acrochordidae > Acrochordus > Acrochordus granulatus. The sequence continues at coordinate 52,702 of JANHZU010004921.1, read as the reverse complement.
TTAAATTGTTATTTCCTTCTTGATACATAGTATAAACCTGACATAGAGATACCCGTGGTCCTTGACTTCCAATCGCAATTGAAACTAGGACTTTTATTGCGAAGCAATGCAGTAATTAAGTGAATTGTGCCCAATTTTATTCTCTTTTTTGTTGTGGTAGCTAGCATAAGGTGGTCATTCCCCCATTGATTTTACTTGTCAGAAACTTTCTGAGAAAGTCACAAATGGTGATCACATGACCCCAATATTCTGCAACCATTGTAAATATATGCTAGTTGCCAAGTGGCTGAATTTTGATCATATGACCTTGGGGATACTCTGATGATCATATGTACAAGGACAAGTCACAGGTCACTATTTTCAATGCCATGACAATTCTGAATGGTCACTAAATGATGGTTGTCAATTGAAGGCTACCTGTATTCCAGGAAGTCTCATAATTTTGAGTACCTAGTCTCAACATCATTTGCTCATCCTTATTGCCTGATAAAACAACATCCCTGTAAGAAGAGAAACATCCCAGTATTTGCATGGCTGCAGTTTTCTCCACTATGTTGAAATAAAATACATGTTTTGACAGATACAAATTTGAATACATTAACTTCAAAAGTTGGATCAAAGTCCCTCCCCCTCCCAGGAGCCCATAAAAAAATTTGGGAAGCCCACAAGTCAGCATGACTGTTTAAGATCCCTAGCAATTGGCATCCCATAGCCAAGTGATTTGCTGCTAAATAGGACACCAGTAATAAATATGCTTTGCATGCAATGATTTAACCTAGTTTTAAGCAAACTTCCTCACATCTGGGAGGAAGCGGAGAGAGCCATAAATTAATTATCATTTGCTCAAAGGGTTCCTTTGAGTTCCAGATATTATGAGAAGGAGGAGAATGCCTTTCTAATTCCACTTTTTACAACTAGAGCTATGAGCAGATTCATCAGAAATGCAGAGGCTGAGCCTCTGAAATCCAAGGCTGAGCCATGATTCAAACTCAAGGCTTTTCAGTGCAGTACCCCATCTATTAAATCCTACTGATCATTTAATATTATCTCTAGGGAATAATGATGAGCAAGAAAATGTCTTTCTTTTTGATTTACTGGCATAATATTTTTCTCTTTCTCAACTGTCAGTCCAATTCTTTTCTTTATCTGTTTGTCTCAGCAAAACAGCACTGAGCACAGATGGGATTTTCAGTTTTTTTAAAAAACAAAATTAGTTAACCTTTTTTTAAGTAGATCTATCACTGTGTTCACTTTCCATGACATTTGTACAACACCAGCTGTATTTCTTATCATAGTATTTGGGCATTGGACAAGATTTCTCTCCAAAGCCACAATAAAACATGCTTCAGGGATCTGCTTTGGGAAAAGTTCACACACAAAAAAAATCCAAATCTAATTTTCAGTCAGTTCTCCAAAGCAATTTACAACATCTTCCTATGCCATATCAATCCTCCAATATCAAGAGATGATGAAGATTTAGAAGGTTCTTTTTTTCTTTCTTGTATTTTGTATTAAACACCACATTGCATCCTTAGAGTAGGTATTTTAAATTTGAAGTTTTATCTCATTTATGTTTTTGTTGTAAAGCAAGCAGACTACAGCCTGTCTACCTGAAATTTCATAGGAATAAGTCTGAGTTTCACTAGACTTAAAAGTAAGATGGTTGGTCTTGTAACAGTCAGAAATATAGGTTCCAGAAACAGACTCTTTTTTATTCATTATCCCTTTCTCCAGTCTTCATCCATGCCCCAATTTCAAGACATTACTATTTGATAATGCTTCTCTCAAATACTGAGAATTATTCTCTACAGAAAATTGACTATTATAGGTAAAATAGCAGAAGAGATGGTTTTTCTTCAGCAATGTTAACAGCCCCATTTCTTGCTTATTTCTTTGGGTGTCCTGTACATCAGGAATCCCCACAGAGGCTAAAATGCTTATGATATGACATCTATGCAAATTGCTTGGAGAAAAAAACATTCCAGGGTCCTTATGAGAAAAGGATGTCTACACAATAGATCTTATACAAAAATATCACTGGAATTAATGGAGCTTAAAGAGTAGTCAACATCTCCTATTTGCATGTGAAGCAATCAAGTGTTTTTGTGTCCTTGCTTCGAATCCTTGCAAGTGTCAGAGTCTTTTGTTTATGTTCAGAAAAGAAGGTTAAAATCATTTAATTATTTCACCTCTGCTTTTCTATAAAAATGAGTTCCTAGGAAAATGGCTATTGGAAGACAAAAGGCTACTTTTTCAAGAGACATTTGAGGCAATCTTCATCACCATCACCCTATCCCACCCCATTTATGTTGCTGCACTTTAATTATCCTGGAATTAGATTCCAAGCTTATTATACACATTGCAGATAATGTATGGATTGCAAGCCTACAGATGGGATAGTATCCTTCTCCTGAGAATTTCACATGAATTCTGTGTCACTCCAAAGCTTATACATTCCTGTAGCAGCATAAAATGTTCCAGGAAAATACAGCAACTGTATATCAGGCTCCCTCTTTCATTTCAAAAAGCTTGTTACTAACATGTAACCATCTAAAATAAGTTGGGGAGAGTGATTTGCATCTGAAACATTTCAAAAACACCACAGTAAGTCAAATACCAAGGTGAGCTCTTGCAAAATCAGACCCCCTCCCTTCCCACACTTCTGTCACCTTTCTATTACAAAAGCTTGCTGTTTGTTGCACGTAGAGAACTGACACTTTTTCCCCCTTGTGTTGCCTTTGAGGACAAAAATATGACAGCTGTAGCTTACACAAGGTATTGCCATCTGTATACATTAAACTAAGCCAATTTAATTCAGGATAATGGGACTATCTACACCTTCAGAGCTGAAGGCAAGTAATAATATATTCCACTTTGATTCCTCAGAGATTTCGCTGAGCCTAATTCAACTTCTCTCCCCTGTTTCTCCATCTCATGAAAATTATTGCGATAAAAGGATAATATCAATATTAACCAGTTCTGGAATAAAAATAGTGAAAAATGGATCAAAGTAATTTGTTTTTGATGCAGATTTTTGAAAACAAAACTTTCAGCATCACAGTTTGTATTTAAACATACAGATGAACAAATGAATGATCAGGGAACAAAGAAATTAGAGCAGGATAAGTATCTCGTGTACCAGATTAAAGGTGAATGAAATTGAGTCTGTTCTGTATCTGTTTTGCAGCCTCAAAGTCCAACTATTCAGGAGCAGCCATAGAGAAAGTCAAAATAAAATGGTATCTATAACCACATGAAGTCCTGTCCCTTTTTTATATGTACCACTTGATGGACATAAAAAGTGGCCAGGCTTCAATTGTGTAAACAATTGAATTTTTTTATTCTTTCCCATATGGATACTTACCATGCTCACCATACGGATTACAGGTTTTTTACAGAAAAAACGATTACATTGTAATCGTAATTAAAATTAAAATTGTAAAAGATTACAATTCATACAGATTGCTGTATGAATCACTCCTAAAGCAAAAGGAGACCCATAAAAGCAGACAATTTTTTTATTCTTTCCCCCAATAATCTAGCAAAAATCACAGAATGGGCGGTTTTGCAGTCCACATTCATGTATTATAGAAACGCTGTATACTGCTATCAGGAACTTTAAAATGTTGCCTCTTGGTTTAAAGAAAATGCTTATAATTTTGATTAATTGTGAAAAAAAGCATAAAATAGGAAGCAGTATGGTTGAATACTTGAGATTGCCTTTGAGAGTTTCTAGTCTTCATGACATGGGTCTAGGTTACTTGCAGACTAACCCAATGGAAATAGCCTATCCTATCAGGGCTGGCAGAAGAGTCATGCTGCAGACCCTATCAGTTAAAGAGTTCTGGCTGGCGCGTTCTAGAAGAGCATTTTCTGCCATGGCTCCTTTTAAACATCTTGCCCCCGAAGTGAACTCTGCACCCACTCTTCTGGCCTTCCAAAAGGCCCTGAAGACCTGGCTCTGCCAGTTGCCTTGGAGTCCTAAGGGAGGGATGTCATCATGGAGGTGGCTAATAGACTAAGTTGCCTCACCTTCCCATGTGTGTTCTGCACCTCAACTCCCTATCTAGTTTAAATTTATTTTTTAAAAAAAAATAAATTTGTAAATTAATTTTTAACTCTGTTATTAATATTGTTCTTACTTTTAATAGACTGTAAGCCATTCTTCATGAAATCAGCAGCATACATGTTTAATAAATAAAATAAATAAATAGTCTCTGGCCACATCAGAGATTCATTTTCAGTTTGATAGATAAACATTACTTTTGCTTTTCTGATTTTAAGAGAAGAAAATATAGGTAAAAATCTTTAAATGTAAAAATATTACATTGTGGATGTAATATGGAGATTTCAGGGCCAATCCTAGCATTAAGCAGAAGGAAGCCAACACTTTGGGCAGTGGAACAGGATCATGGAACATGAGCTTTTATTCACTGCCTTCTTGAGGTGCACCCTGGAACAGTTCTTGTACTTCACCAAATGGTGCCATCTGCCCAGAATAGACTCCTGTTCTACCTGATCTTTCTACAGAAATCTCTCTGAAGGATCCCTCAGAATATAATGCTGTGAAATAGATGTGGCTCTTCCTTTTCAGAAGGTTATCCTTGGTTACCTCAGAATGTAGTCCTCGGAATGATGTTTAGAGGGAAGATAGCTGGTGATTGGCAGGGCTGCATCAGCAAGTGGAAATGTGTTCTAGAACCACATCAACAGTTAAAGCATTGCCAGTTGATTCCAAAGAATTGTCCCAGATCCTTTTGTACAATCCTAGATGTTACTGTTATAAACTTGGTTACAAAATAGCTGAAAGATATACATGAGTGACCTATTTTTATCATTCCAGTGGCTTCTCTGGCTTCTCCTCCTCATTCTCAGGAGAAGACATCAGGAAGGAACTTCATCTGGTGGATTTTTTTCAGATTAGAAAGTGGGACAGCTAGAGAAGTTTCACAATGATGGAAGAATGTACTGGGGGGAAAAAAACAGTGCAAGCCACATTTAACAATCAAATAAATCCCAAAAAAACCCTGAGAAATTCACAAGAGATCCTCTGGCATCTCAGTGATGAGATAGAAAAACAGAGCATTCTTTTACAGGAGAAGAAAGCTTTGGAATAATGGAGGACAGACCTTTCCATAGTAGTACAATGAATCATATCACAAAGTGCCTCAGACTTCTTTAGAGATATCACTCCTAGAACAATGCATTATCTAAATGTATCCTCTAATCATCTTTTATTTCTTGATAATTGTCCTTAATCAGCAGACTGAAATTCCAGCATTCTGGAATTACAAACCGGGATTTAAAGGTGATTTAGCTCTTAAAGAAAAAATCATGCTCCTCCACCCTAAAACTATTTCCTCCCATAACATCTGGTCATCCTTTTGTTGCATGATCAGCTATTTGTTGTTGTTCAGCCACACAGTCGTGTCCGACTCTTCGCAACCCCATGGACTGCATTACGCCAGGCCCCCCTGTCTTGCACTGCCTCCCGGAGTC
>JANHZU010004920.1:53223-65656 GCA_032468055.1 Acrochordus granulatus | reverse complement strand
AGCAATATTAATTTGGGTCCCAGGCCATTCAAGAACAATAGCACTGGGAAGAGGGAAAAAAATATGATGCGTCATTGTACTTTTTAAATTTGCTTTGACTACATCCAAAACCTTTCCATCTGTGATTGTCAGCCCCATTTCAGCTTCTCTGCTTTCTAATCCTGAATAAACAAAGCAAATGCCTTGCTTGGACATACTGTTCTCATCTAAATATTAAAAAGATAATATTGATTTTTATTATCTTTTCAGTATTTTTATTTTGTATATAAAAATATATTTTGTATATTTTTATTTTAGTATTTTTATTTTGTATATTTTAAACTTTATTTAAAAATAAAGTTTAGTATTTTGGTTTTACATGTTTGGTATTTTGAGCATTGGTTCAGAGGCAATCTTCTGCAGCATTTTCATTTTTAACATATATTTGTATAGCTTAATAGTGCAGTTTAATAAACTCAAAATGAATGTTAAGATTTCCTTGTCCAATGAACAGAATAAAATTGAGGGCCTGAGCGAAGTGGTAACGTTGCTTAAACATGTGTGATCAAAATCAACCACATGGCTGTCAGCCAAGACAGATGAGTGATCCCATTTACTTTTGGCTTCATTGAAAGGAATAGCAAAGGCAAATACTCAGTAATTAATGTCCAGCGTACCTTGTCAGGTTGACTTTGCTAATCGCTTCGTTGGAGGGGGTGTCACTGGCGCAGGGCTGGTGCAAGAAGAAATCCGCTTCTTAATCAATCCAGAATTGATTGTCTCTCGTCTCATTACGGAAGTCCTGGATCACAACGAGTGTCTGATAATCACAGGTTAGTAACTCTCCCTTTAGAAAGAATCCTATAGACTCCAAAAACTCATTGTGTTTCACCCTGATGAGTCATGGTTGTCCATACTCTAAAATTGAGATTATACAATGAGATCTGGAAAGGGAATAGCCTTTGTTATGGTGGATTCTGCAAAGAAAGAATGACCTACTCTATTATTTTTATACAATGTGGAATTCCTTAGTCTTCTCATATTTTTCCTAGTTAAATAACTTCTGCTGTCCACCATCAGAGAAACATGTTAAAAGAGCAGTAACATAGATTCACTCTGAGCATGTTGGTGCTATTATTTTCCTTAGTTTCTTCCCATTCTTAGTTTGGCCTTTGAGGGCATTCTTGATAATTTATAGAATTTCTGGTACCTCTATAAAAGGTTTCTTGGGAATGATTGAATTGCTGAGTTCCCTGGAAATCTTTGTCCATGGAGCAGTTGGCTATTTAAGACAGAAACCAAGAGGAGTCACCTTTTTGGAAGATTTAGCCTTCTTTAAATTTGTCCAGTCATGACAAAATTGTCATGAGTCCTAAAAAGCGAAAATTGATAGCTTATAATGTATAATGAAGAAAGCTAATGGTTTCTCATTTTAGAAGAAAAGAGTAGCAATTTTTAGCACGGTTATTCCTTTAGTATTTTGCAGCTTTTAGCTTCTAATGCATATGGTGATTTAATTTTGAGGATCAATTTACAAAATGGAATCTCGTTTCCCAACATTTGGCAGGGCCCTGTGGTCTTTAGAAGAAGCTGACTATATCACAGGGGTTTTTCCTGTGTGAGCTATTGGAGAAGAAATATGACAATCTTTCAAAACACTCTAGAGTTACTTAAGTGGATTTCTGGCTCTGAGGTTTATGCAAGCAATTCTGCAGAAAGGTGTTCTCAGTAAAAGCTAAATAACTCTCATTTAGATGCTTTGGTTTGATCAGTAAGTAAATTCACTTTTTTAAGAGCAATAGTGCTAGTGGTTTTCAAATTAGTGTGAAGAAGTAGATAGAAAATGGAAAACAGATGAGAAATGAACCAGTTGCAGTTACATTGATTTGAAGATATTGTTAATAGGGAGAGGCGTAAGATAAATGAACCAATTGCCCTTAGGTTGGTTTAAAGTGTTGGTTAAATGTAAATAAAATTGATAGGTTTTACAGGATCCAAATGACAATGATTGCATGTGGGAGTGAGAATATTTTATAATTTTATCATTAATATGTACGAAGGACATTCTCATTGTTAGTAGGTGACAGTGAAGTTAATTATGGCCAAGATAATTTAATGGTGTTGTGATCTTTGTAAATTGTTTGCTATGTGTCAGTATTCTTTGCATATTGTGAGTTAATGATCCTAAAATGCTTGGTAGAAAAAGATTAAAATTCTGTGGGTAAAATATTTTAGGCTCTTGCCTCCAAAACTTGAAGCTTCTGAATCAAAGTAAAATTCTTTTTTGAAGCACTTTAGTTATTACAGTGCTTTCTAATTAATGTCTGTGATGCAGTATTCTACTCTCTTAATGGAAAGAGCCATTTCATCATCTTCATTTGATCTTTGGCTGGCTTCCATTGCTATGGTTAAGCAAGTTTCTGCTGTATGCAGCTGTCTGATAGATTACATTTTTTCAGTGATGCATCTTGACTCAGTGGCCTAATGGGTATGATTGTGCTGTACAATTTGCAGAAGAGACTGAGAAATTGGAAATAAATTAGATTTGTTGCAACTGACCAGCATCTGCTTGAGATCATCACAGTAACAAATATGAGACCAGTCATGCAAAAAACACAAATAGATATCTTTTCTAACCTATCAATGAGTCAAATGAACCTTAGGATCAAATAATTGTATTCTGGGATGTTTTGTTTTCTTTTGTTTCTTGCTTTGATAGCTGCACGCAAAATAATACAATTAATTATAAATCTGAGTGCTTCCTTTATATAACTCATAACTGAAAATAAATACAGAGTAAACCTTTTATGAATAGGTTGGGTGGATTTTCTCCTATGTAGAGTCAGCCTGTGTAGGAACACTGGAAAGCTTGGACAAATGTCTGTTTTAACTGCTCAGAAAAAGTGTTTCCTGTACCTTTCTGAACATTATCGAAGACCTCTTTCAAGCAGTTTGCTGAGTCAATGAGTAGGACCCAAGTGCATTTCCCAGGGGCAGGAAGAGAAGCTCAGTCTCTTTAACAATCTTGCATGGATCATTCTAGTTCCAAAAAAGGTCATGCTGGCTGAGGAATTCTGGGAGTTAAAGTCTTAAAGTTGCCAAGAGTGAGAAACAGTGATTTAAACTATGCTGCATCTTGTGGGGAGAGAGGAGGGGTCCTTCTTGCATTGATTTTGCTGCTCTTTTGTGCTTCTTTTTTATAATATCCCAACTGCATTACTTCTGGCTTAAGCATTCTTCTCCTTCTTCCCATTGCTGACCTATGAAAACTGATAAAAGCTAGACACATATCCAGAAGGGGAGTGTTTCCAGGCTCAGCTGTAAATGGGTTCTTTAATGCCATGATTTTTTTTCAGGGACTGAGCAGTACAGTGAATATACTGGCTATGCAGAAAGTTACCAATGGGCCAGAAGCCATGAAGATGACACGCCTAGGTAAAATTCTAACACCCCAAGTTAACTTTAAATGATGGGCTTGATCGTAGCATAATCCCAGTTAAAGTACAAGCCTGGTTTTTTTGTAACCTTCATTTGGTTCACTGATCATGAGAATGGGAAAAGTGATCATCAGGTTCTCGCAACAAAGTTTAAAAAACAGGCATCTGGACTGGATTTTTCTCAAGTCGAAGACGTTTCGCCTTTAATCCAAAAGGCTTTCTCAATTGAGATGCCTGTTTTTTAAACTTTGTTGCGATGCAATTACTCTGGACGAGTGAGAGTCTTCACAATCATCAGGTTCTGTTTTTATTCCATAATTTCCCAACTGCTTCCATCATAAGATGTTTATGTGAAAGAGCTCAAGAACCATTAAAACACCTCTGAGTTCTGCTTGAAGAACTAAGAAAGATATTGGTGATCTTTAAAAATCATGAATAGGGAGGGCAGAGAAAGAATCTCGGTATGTGAGGCTTGGTTGGATTTTTGTATATTTTAATTTAGTTTCATTGTATTATACTAGTCAACAAACCAAAATGTAGCAGCATAAAAAAATTAGTACACAATAACATTAACAGGTCATTACAGTTCAGTGAAGACTGAAAAATTAAGCAAGAAGAAAGGACAATTAAAGGCTTGGAGATTACGTAAAAAGCTGAACAGCTACAAAATCTTCAAGTAGATTGCTCAAAAGTCTTTTTGTTTGTTGAAAAAAAAATGAAATGCTGATAAAGGTAAAAGCTTCCCCTGCCAGTCGTGTCCAACTCTGTGGGCATGCCCTATATTTATTAGAAAGATCCAAAGGATGCACCAAGATTTGGTGGCGCCACCTGATTATTACAGCTTTAGTATTAAGCAAATAAAAGCTCAAGAAAAAAAAGTTTATTTTTTTGAATGACATTCCCATTGTTGACAGCTCAGATAGCAATTTTTTTTAAATGGAGAGAGGTTGGCAGTCCTTTGCACAATTAGAAGATCAATGCTAGACTTTCTTAAGAATGTGGCACTTCTGACATTCCTACCATGAAATACATTTAGGAGAGAAAACATCCAGTCTCCAGTTTTGATACAGATTATTTTAATCTGGTTGAACATTGCCTTTTCTTAACACTTGTTTCTGTGCTCTGGGGCTTCAGTTAATCCCTTAAGAGATGAACTCAAATATGTCTTGTTTACATGACTAATCTTACCAGGTAGTATTACAGTATTTTTTCCATTTTTTCTTTCTTTCTTTCTTTTGCCAGGGATGAATGGCAGAGGCGCTGCACAGAAATTGTGGCTATAGATGCATTTCATTTCAGACGTTTCCTTGATCAGTTCACTCCGGAGAAAATTAGAAGAGAGCTGAACAAGGCCAGTAACTTCTTAATCCTTCTTGCCCTGTCATTTTTTTCAGGTGTGTGTTTAATGTTGGATGACACTGTCCAATATTTGGGGCCATGCCACCAATTCCTCAAAAAAGGCTTGAAGGACTTGCCCCTTAAATTCAGTGTCTGTTTGCACAAAAGATTAAAATGGAAGTTGGCCAATTTCAGTCTAGGTGATCCTCTCTTGAAATAGCAGTTTTTTTAAAGGAATGACTGGTTCAGTTTTTATTTAAACTCAATTTATCTATAAAAACATTGCAAAGCAATAAGTTTTATTGAACTGATTGGCAACTTATAGTCCTGGTTACTTTTTCTAGTTTTTTCACTAGTTAAAAATGCTTTTGGGGTATCCCTGAACTAGAGCATCGGTGATCAATACACTTATTCAGCTCCAAAGAAACCACAAAAATTGAAAAAAATTGAAAAAAAAAGAACCAAAAAAATTCTCGTGAATTGTACTTACCTAAGGGTAGAAATGATGAATGCTCTAAGATACAGAAAAGATTCAGAGACTCAGTGATATTTGGAACTGAAAAGATTAGTGGCAGGAATTAGAAATGCAAAAACTTAAGGCTTGTGGGAATGGGGGGAAAAGATACAGATCTTCTGTTAACAATAAGAACAAACTTAGTAGCCATGAAAAAGATACAGAGAAAGGAAAGACTGGGTCACTCCAATCACAAATCCCAACATATATAACTTGGGTTAAAAACAGCAATCCAATAACAAAAGGAAAGCCTGTCACCTTTGTTATAAGCAACCTGGACAGCTTGAAAAGCCAACATTGCAAGGGGCTGTGAGCTTCTTCTCTATCCGCAGGCTTACTGTGGTTTTTGTCGGCCTGGTGTCCCTCCACATCATCTTCCAGCAGTTGCGACAGGAAACTGGGGCTGTGGTGCTTTTGGAGGTGATTCGAGACTGAAAGGTAAACGTTGCTCCCCTTCCAGTTAAATCTTAGCTTTTTTGTTGGTACAGCTTGTCATGACCTTGTGCTGCTCTGTAGCTTCAGGCAAGAATGATTAAAAGCAAGAATGGGATGGGTGAAGGTTGAGAGAGAGTTCCTTCTTATGGGCTGCAAAACTTGGGGAGCTTCTAGCAAAAGACTGGATGGGAGGAAGGTCATCTCTCCATGCAAGAGTAAGGAGAGGTTTGGTAGGACATGTCTTTCTTAGTCTGTCTAGACAGCTGAAGGCCCCATTACAAACTATAATTGTGAGCGCTTATTCTTAATAAATGGGCATCAAACTGAAGGTCCCCCTGACCAAAACAGTAGCTGGATCCCTAAAATCAAGACTGAACTGTTAGCATCTAAGCTTAATTTCTCCATGTTTGTGCCTTCTAGTCCATGTGAATGAATTTCACATGAATTTTGGTATTTCTCTGGTATTCAGTCCTCATTACACTATTCCAAGTACAGGAAATGAATTGCTTCTTTCTTAGCAGAGGGTCATTTTCCTGTCACCAGTGTTGCTGCTTAAAAAATCTCATGTCTTCTTGATGAGGAGTTTTACAAAAACTGAGTTACTGAAGCTGCAACAAATTCATTGCCTGAGTCGTAGCTTGATTAAAACCGCCATTCTTACTGGAAGTTGTGTCACAGGAGTCATCAGTGATTCAGTTGTGGGCTCCCCAAAGCCTTTTGATTTAAGTGTGTACTTTCTTGCATTTATATATGTAGCCTGTGTCTCTCCAAGCATTTTTTTTAATGCAGTGTGAGTTTGCTGCCTTGGTAGAAGCTACAATTTCTGTTAAATAAAGAGGGGAAAATACTCTCTCAAGGTTGGTCTATAGAAACATCAGCCATTCTGTGCAGAAATATCTAAAAACAGATAAGAGAACCAGTTTGGTCTAGTGGTTAAGACAGTGTGCTAGAAACTGGCAGGTCATGAGTTCGAATCCCACCTTAGCCATGAAAACTAGATGGGTAACTTGGGCCAGTCACTCTGTCTCAGCCCAACTTAGGGTTGTTCTTGTGGGGAAAATAGGAGGAGGAAGGCTTGTTAAATATGTATGCTGCCCTGAGTTATTGGTAAAAATAATAACAAGGCAGGATATAAGTAAGTAAATAAAGGTAACCATCAGCCTTTCTTATCCTTTTCTGGTCTTCTTTTTTCATTTTTCTTCCAATTAAAGCCATGCTGTAACTTTATCTGAAAAGTAACTCTCATGTGGAAGTGATTTTTTAAGTTCATAGTTTTTGAGGAAATCTGAAACTGTTCACAACAAACGCTAACAAGTGCACTAGAGAGTAAAGCTATCTAACAGTTTGGATTCAAAAGAGAAGGTACACTGGAGCATGAGTTGGCACGCATGGGCCATCACATGGGCCACTTGCCAAGAGCTCCTAAAACCAAACCTGTCTTCTGGGTTTGTGCTGTGGCTGCTCAAGGCAGCTAACCAATCCTGTGGGAAAGTGCCACTGCTTTAAGGAACCACTGACTGGGACTATGGTACATCTCAAAGCACCTCTTTGCTCTCAAGTCCAAAGTACTGTGAAGCCCATTTAGGGAATGGAACACCAATGGACTCAGATGCTTCCAGTTCCACAGGGTGTAAAGGTATTTTGTCTGTTACTTTAATAGTGGGTTGCCCATAAAGAAAGGAACAATGTTGAGGGTTTAAAGGAATGTTGCTTGATTTTTCCTTTGCAGAACGAGTTTGTCCATTCTTCCCGAGTTAGGTAAAGCAATAAACTGCTTGAGGGAGAAATGGAAATTATTGTTGCCATAGATGACTAAGATCCCGTTGTATTCCATATCTAAGCAGGCTGCTTCTCCTTTTAGCTAGGTCCTGCTATACTGTTAATCTCTCTGAAATTACAATTCTCACACTGTCCTTATTATATAACGTTGAGCAGGTATATGTACCATGTAGAAGTCCTATATGGTTTAATAACAAAGTGATTATAATAGAAGTCCTAAGTTTTTAAGTCAAAGTGCCTCTTGATAGCCTAACTAAGCAAAAGGCCTTCCATGTTGTCAATTTTCATTGATCTCAGGAAGAACATATATTGTCCACTCCTCACCTTGATAATGCCTCTTGAAGGTGGCAGTCATTTCTCATCGCTTGGAGTTTCAGCGCTTGTCACTATTTGTGAAAGCACCACTTCAGATGAAAATGGAATTGTCTTCCTCTTCTATGTTGACTTACGTTTAATATTAATTTGCTTTAGCCTTAATACAGATCTTAGCAGCTGCCGAAGCTGGACGAGACGTGGTTTATTTCACCTTTGGAGACGCTGAGTTGATGAGAGACATTTACAACATGCATACCTTTCTGATTGAGAGGGGCCAAGTGGTGGGTATGTACCATCCCCTCCCTTTCCTTTGGAGGCATCACCAACAAATAAGAGAAGGGCAATTCTGCTGTGATAGTACTGCCCTAAGTCAAAGAAAATAACTTGGACAAATAAAAGAACTGAGCTTGGTGTTGACAAGTCACCCTTGGGGGAAAATGTCCAAACCGAGGTAGCATGCTTTCCATGAGAGTAACAGCTGAAGGCATGGATCCTATAGATCATAACGTACAACCAGAGCCCTAGCCGCACACATTGTCAAAAGTCTTGGGTGGTTGTCTTTAGCCCTTCCAGATATGTATCCCCAGTTGTTATTTTTAATGGGGTGTTGTGTTTTGGTCTGTGCAGTTATGTGGCCTGTAATGGGCTTTTAATCTATGCATTGGACCTATTGTATTCCATCCAAAATCTTTGTTGAGTTGGGCAGCTTTAATGAATCCCATCAATAACATTTTAAAAAAATGTGGTAGATGGACAAATTATGTAAAGAAGCTGTTCTCCTGGCTTTTAAGATTAAATAATAATATAAGGATAAGCTTATCCTTAGTCATTCATATATCAAGTTATGGTTTAGCCACAAAGAAACATAATGAAGTCCTTGGCTGCTCATCATCTATTATTAGACTGATGGACAGCCAGTAGATGAGAATCGATTCCTTCCCATAGCTAAGCTGCACTGGCTTTCCTTGGTACATGAAATAGCCTTTCAAACATGGTTGCTACAATCATAGCAGTGCGTGGAAGCTCAGCCATAATGGTTTGGTAAGACTTATTAGTAAATGTAAATAATAACAACAACGTCAATATGGATTACAGCATCTCTTTCATATCTTTGCACTTTTGTAAAAAAACTCCTGAATTATTTCAAAAGCAGCCCTGCGAAGTAATGTGATGAGGCTGGAATAGCACTAACATGTTCTTTTCACAGTGAAGTTAAGAGGTTGGATGAGAAAATCTCTGGACTGATGTCCCACTGAAGATGACAAACACTTCTCTGAGAGTGTAATTTGGTGGTAGAACTCCAGGGGAGTCTGGCAAATCCACCCTATGGAACAAACTTAGAAGAACATCCAATCTGAGGAGCACCCCAAGATATACAAGGCTTGGGACTCTTTCTCTTGGCATCAAGGGGTCTTTGACATCATTTCTGGCCCCATGTGACTAACCTCTGTATATAATTCTCTCTTTCTCTTTCCAGGAGATGTTTACAAGCTGTTGCTTAGATATTACAATGAAGAATGCAGGTGCTGTTCTACTTCAAGGCCAGAAGTCAAGCTCTACCCTTTCCTCTACAGTGAAGTTGAAACCTACATAACTGTTACTGAGGATGAGAAAGGACTGTGTTTTGATGATTAGAATGAACATGTAACGAATGTGCATTTTCTTTTTCCTATAAAATATCAGCTGAATTGCTGGATATAACATATAGGTTGTCTGAAGATCAAGACCAATATTTGAAAAGAAATCAGTCTTCTTTCTTTCTGAAGCAGAAAGTAAACTTGATCATAACTGACAGAGTGTAATCCATTTCTCCTCCCTCCCCAAGAAGTTAGGATTGGCAAAATATTACTTTCCTTATAGGATTGTCTGAAAATATATTGTGTGTCAGTCTTTTTTTTTAATTGTCGCAGTGTGCACATACATATGTGTATATATATATGGATGCACATTTGCAGAGACACATTTTTCATATATGATTTTTTATCACACACAAAATTTTATAGGGCAGTTGTGGAGGAAAACTCCCTAGAAAATAAGATTTTTTTTTGCATTACATACACAATTCAAGTCATCCTGATTTTTTTCATTGTTTTATTTTTTCAAATATCCTTTTTTTTCTGTATTAACAAAATATCTGAAATGGGCAAGAATATCCAAAGCTATTCTCTGAATGGAAAGAGGGTGGGAGGCAAAACAGAGTGGAGAGTAGACAAGTGGCGTGTTTGGGCTGCAAAAGAGCGAAGATCAGATTTAGAGAAGGTCAAGAAACTTTTTTGATAAATTCTTACATTTTAAAAGACTTATAGCAAGGGCCATATATTTATGAAATAAACAGTTTTTTTTCTAAAAAAGTTTTAATTGCACAAAATTCTTGGATGATTTTGTGACACTGCTAAGAAGCGGATAGAGAAATATACACACAGACACACACACATATATTATTTAAATGTACAATAAAAACCTAGACTGTTATACTTAGGGAGTTCATGATATAATACAAAACCTCTGTACAGCATGCATTAACAACGGTTTGAAAGATCATTAAAAGTGATACTCAGTCAAATATCAGGGCACATGCTTCACCGAACGGGATTGAAGATGTGCATTCTTTTATAGCCTTATTTCCAGTGAGCTCTAAGAAAGGTTCATGCTGGGGCAAAGAGAAAGGAGAATGGCAAGATGCTGGTTGCTTATTGTGCATTTGGCAAGAGAGGAGAATGGATCTGCCAGGAGACATAGTACAAAACACATTTCTATCAGAAATGAAGTCGACAAGAGGCAAAGTAGTGTTAGGAAGCCTTGGTGGCTTAGAGATGAATGGAGCCTGATTGGCCGTCGCTCCTACTTCAGAGCAAAGCGGCACAGGGCAGAGAGGCTACTAGGAACCGCTGGGCTCCAGCTGCCTCCTAATGGAAGACCACCGTTCAGCATGCCAGCGCCGGAGAAGATGATTCTAGGGCAGGTCAGTGCTTTCTTACTGTGTTTTGTGCAGCTGCTCCGTCCTGCTCTCCCCACCAGCGTGGAGGATGCTGGCCACAGGGAGCTTTCCTTGGCAGTGCTCTGAGCAATGAGAGAGATGGTCATTAACCGCCCAGTGTGGCCATAGCCATCGCTATTCGCTCTTGGCCAATCCTTATGGTCACCCGAGTCTGTATGAGGATTTATGAAAGGTGAACATTCATTCTTTAAACTAGCAGGCTGCACAGTTCACTGTTTTACTGGAGCAGAGGAGAATACTGATATGCTGTGTATTCAGGATGCCTTTTGTAATGAAAAATAATAAAGCTGACACATTTTTTCTCCAGCTTTGCCTTTGGGTATGTTCATTTGAAGGACCGTGACATGATTTTTCAACAATAAACTATGCCACATCACAAGTTGGTGTTTCTTAATCTTGGCAACTTTAAGATGTGTGGACTTCAACTCCCCAAAATTCCCTAGCCAAGCTAGCTGGGGAACACATTTTAAAGTTACTAAGGTTGAGAAACACTGATTTAAGTTAAATGTATTCTATACCTCACATAAACCTCCATGGTCAAATATTCAAGTTCTGAAAGTGCTTAAGAAGGCTGTTGTTTAATTTTTGCCCAGGTTCCCCCCTTCCTTTTTTGGGGGGGGCTTATTTGCTTTGTGGAAAGGAGGGGAAAAGGGGCTTTTCATTGCATCTCTTTGCTTGTATTTTTCATGCTATTTTCATAGCTGCAAAGGATGAAAATGCATTCTTAAAAATGAAAGTTGATATTTCTACTCTATGCCACAGTGTAATTGAATTCCAACTTTTTGCCTTCACTTGTTGCTCATGAGTTGACCCTTTACAGCAGTGTCTATCTGAATAATTATAGTTTCTCTTTTTTTTTCCAATCTCAGAGACAGGTGGAAATGTGTGTTACCTCCACCCCCCCTTGTGGCTCCATCAGCAGCAGGGAATTTCAATCTTCCTTGTTCCTGACCTTTTTAAATCTCTCTTCCACTTCCCAAGGGGGAATATCATTGTTTAGAAACAAAGGCATTGAGTTGAATGAGGGAGATGATTCTTCGGGAGTTTTTTAAATTATTAAAGGAAGCATCTGTCCTTTAAAAACAGCTGTTCTTGTGGGAAGGTGTTAGAGCAAAAATTACTTGGGGGAAGTGCTAAGTTACACCATCCCCATTTAATGAACATTGTATTTTACTTCCTGTTGCTGTATGGAAAAGCAATGTGGGGAAAGTTTTTCAATGAAAGGCTACATTTCAGTCCAGGAATTGAGGTGGGGGCAGGGTGGGGCTGTTCTAGTGGCATCTTCTGCTGTTAAAATTGTCCATCTAGATGGTAATAATTAGTCAATCAAAAAAGTTAAGCAGGGTTGGACCAGGCTTATCCTTGGGTAAATCATGAGGAAATCCCTGTAGACTAGACCAGAAGATCAAAATGACTTTCCATTTATCCATGCTTTCAAATTACCAAAAGTATCTCTAATTTTTCACATGCAGTTTCCTTGAAAAGGCAAGGAAAACTTGCCAAGGAAAGATTTCCTTTCCTTGCTTGGAAAGGGAATCTGAATGTCATGAGTTCTTTCTCTTGAACAACTTGCACTTAATTTACACTTTTTACACAGCGAGAGAGAAGAACCACCAGCTCTGGTGTGAGATTTCCTGC
>JANHZU010004920.1:26915-38422 GCA_032468055.1 Acrochordus granulatus | reverse complement strand
TATTTTGTTTTAATGGGGGGTTTAATTTTATTTTAATTGTTTTTAATATATTGTTTTTTTTATTGTTAGCCGCTGAGAGTCTTTGGATTTTGGCGGCATATAAATTTAATAAATAAATCAACAAACAAACAAACCGCCTTTAGGATTTTTGCCAGAAAAGTTGACAAGTTTACCAAAACATGGGCAGAAATTCA
Source organism: Acrochordus granulatus (assembly GCA_032468055.1). NCBI lineage: Eukaryota > Metazoa > Chordata > Lepidosauria > Squamata > Acrochordidae > Acrochordus > Acrochordus granulatus. The sequence goes on along the minus strand of JANHZU010004920.1, from coordinate 38,228 downwards.
CAAAGCAGTATCATGAATGGGCAGCAGCAGTTGAAGATCAAGACAAGAGATCTTTTATCTTCCCAGGAACCTTAATTTTTGAGGCAATTTTCTGTGACAGCAAAGATGGATCTAGTCTTTATTTTCTGTCACACCCCTGAACACAAAAATATCCACCCAAAGAGAGGAATCTTCTAAGCATGAGAGAAGTTTCCAAGGATAGATGTTCAAACTGAATCATCAGTGCCTTGGATGATGGGTGTTTCTTTCAGTACTCCAAGTGGAGTCCGAGGAAAATCATTTGAGAATGTGGATTTGAATACATTTTGCTTTGGGGATGCAGCTATCTGTGTGGGGAGCGCATGGATGACAAATTTGGCAAGAAGGAAACAGAGGTTGCAGTGTCATTTTGTACCCGTATCAATGCACACCATTCAAAAGGGGTGGCCTGTGCATTGTGATTCACCATCCACTATGTTGCTGATTTTCACCACCATTTTGGGAAGGAAACTCAACAAGTGGACTGATTCACTTTACACTCACTTTTATATTTATGAAGAAAAATATAGTCCTTTAGTAAGACTGATGACAGCACTGCATTCTAAGAACAGGATTAGATTTCAGATCTTGTTTTTCTTCCTTGTAGGACATTGCACATGTAATTTCTGTTAGACTCAGTAACTTTCACAGCAGCATATTTTCTAGGAATTGTCTTTTTCCACTAGAACAAGATCAAGTTCAAAAATCTCTTAAAATAAAGTGTGCTTTTTAATGAAAGGTAACTATCAGGTGTTGTCTCTTTTTGTTTTTCCTTTTAAATAGTTCCTTATCTATGAAATATGAATCAACTACGGTTGCTCGCTGATACTCTGAAATGTTGTGGCATTTCTTCCTTGGTGAAGAAGAATATAAACAGGAAAGTATTTCTGCCAAGCCGGCTTTACGTTTCTCCTGGAGTCAAAGAACCATTTTTGAATGGAAGTAATTCAAGTTATGTTGAGGAAATGTATTATGCATGGCTTGAAGACCCAAACAGTGTGCATAAGGTAAGATTTATACATCTGAGACTTATTAGGATACTTTCACTTTTAAAAACCTTAAAATTGCTATTTATGCTTCTCCCTGTTTCATTTCAGCACTGTGTGTGCTCCCTGTATACTCAGAATTAAAATCCAGATGAGGAACTCCTTTATATATTCAGGAATGAAGCTTTAATTAATTAACACACTAGCAAGTCTCTTCCACAATTATTGGGCTTTTATGCTTCTTTTATAATAATATAATTTTATTAGGATTATCTTGTCTCATGAAATCTAATATCTAAATGCTGTCCAGGATGATCTGCTGTGGACAAAGAATAGATGGAAAGGAATTTTATTTATATATATAAATAAAAAAAATTAAGTCAAGAGTTCTTATATTCCCAACTGTGGCATAGCTACATGTTTTCAGTGCATTCTGAATAGTAAAAAGGAAAACTTTCATCGTTTAGATTTCAAGGGTAAGGTGCTTTCTTTCACAAAGTCAAAGCTATTAGATTGAGAATATCAGCACACAGGGTTAGGGTCTTGAACCTATGTGAATAAAATAAAGTTTTATATGAAACCAAGGCCCTGCTGTGAATAGAAAAGCCCAACATTGTTAATAGTGATTTTATTTTTTTCTTTCAAAGCAGAGTACAAGTGAAACTAACTCTGATGCTTAATAACTTCTGCTTTTCCTACAAAATTAAGTTTTGCATTTTTATTAGCCATTGGATATGGCCTTTTTTGTACTTTTCCATGGGATTTTGTTTTTATCGATGCTTAGGTTCACAAAATGCAGAAACTGACCTTACAAGGTAGAGGCAGGTATCAGGTATTCAACAGATTTATAATATTTTAAGATAAATCATTCTACTTTTGAAAGAAGCATCTCCTGGGGAACATACCATGAAGATATATATATTAAAAGAAATATTTAGTAGTGATCAAAAAAGTAATATTTTCCACGCTCTCAAGTAGTGTAGAAAGGATAACAGTCACATCCATTGCCTAATCCCATTCAGGTTCATTCCACAGTAGGGCTTGCTTAAACATAAACCTGGGACTTTTTAATGAAAAATATAGTGCTCATGTAACTTTCTCCACAATCAACATCCTGTTTAAAATCCTTTTTCAATAAGCCTTTGACACCTAATTCAGGCTGTGTTAGCATGGCCATGATAAACTCTTAGGACATGTGCTAATACCTGAGTTTAAACATGATGCCACAGATAAATTATTTTTAAAACTATCGCCAAGATTATGTTTACATCAGGCCTTGTTTTAAGAAGAATGTAGCAAGTATATATATATTACTGTGCAATGTTGAGACTTTCAGTGAAGTTACTTTTCAAAGGGCAACATTTAGTAAAAACAGTAAAGACTATATTACGTAAAAATGGGATAAAATAGATGCAACAGGAGAAAAACATTCAAATATAATAATGCAGACTGAACAAGGGTTTTGAAAAGTCTTTGCCTAGGAAGTACCTTCTGGGGAATTGTGTCAATCTCTGTATTCTGTGAGAATTTGGGAAAAATTCATCTATGCTGGAAAATCTTTAGAAATTAATTGAGAAAGCCTTTTTCACATTAACTCTTCTCCACACCTCTTAGATGATCTTTAATTGGCATCTTCATACAGATTGTGATGGCCAGATAGGCAACCTTAATGATGATTTGATTTCAGCGTTCACTAAAATAGGGTGAACGTATAGCTAATTGTGGAAATTTATCTAATATGCAATTAGTGCCAATAATATTAAAAGTGTAGTACAACCCAGATGCCTTTTGACACTTACTAAAACTGTAAATCTTAAACATTCCTCCAGGAAGCAATGGAAAAAAAATAACCAAACTAAGTATGCCCTTACTGCTTTCATAGGTATTCAGCAAATCATGGATTGCAAGACACAGCTTACTACAACTACATTTTATATTAATATTAGCAATATAGGAAACCACTATAAAGAGAAACCAGGATTGAAATGCATCACTGGGGAGGGGAAAGAAAAGATAACTATATAAACCCATTGCTTGTTTCTGATTCTAATTGTTAAATCCAAGTGTAACAGGTCATTTGCAATTACCTCCATGGTTTTTCAGTGAGGATGGTAATAGGATGTATACAGAGATCTGAATGGGATGTTTAGGATATGATAGTAGTAAAAAGGAAACCATGGAATGAGGGCTTCAACTTGGGATCAGCATTATGTTGTTTTAAAACATGTTGGGTCTAAGATAACTGCTTCTTGCTCCTTTCTCTCTCATACCCTATCATCTTGCTTAGTCTTGGGATTTATTTTTCCGTAATGCTACTGCTAAGACTCTTCCTGGACAGTCCCTTAAGTCACCTTTGCCAGACATTCCAGAAAGCAAAACATCTCTTATCCAAAGCCATGGGCTCACCAAGGCACCTGGTAAAGCTGAGAAACTGGTTGAAGATCATCTGGCAGTCCAGTCCTTGATTAGAGCCTATCAGGTAAGTGAGCAAGAGGGCTTTCCATTGTTTCCATTTAAAAATGCTTTTGTAAACATATACTAAACATTTGCAATATTGCCCAGCTTGATGCTACCTTGCCAAAGGCAGTATTTGATTTTCTAAAGTTTCTTTATCAAATTTCTAAGGTGTTGTGTAGAAAGAATACCATTGGGCATAATGATCCTTGTCATTCTTGGGTGATTTAACAGGGAACAGTATTTTCACTCTGGACCACTTCTCTAACATGTTTCCCAAAGTGTCAGTTTCAGTAGCATCCATCACATCTGACACAAAGAAAGAGGGAGAAAGAACCAGACATATAAACTCAAGCAGTTCTTTCTTATGTGGATAATGCTGTCTATCTCAGTAAGATAAGAGGTACAACAGAAAGCCTACATCCTTCTGCTCTGTTTTCTGTTTTTCATATTAGAAGAGAAATTGTTTTATTTTTGTAACATAAATACCACCTGAGTGGAATTGAAGAGAAGAAAGCTGTTTCCAGTAACAATCATTTTAAGAAGAATTTGTTCAGAAAGAACAAATTTATCTGTGGTAAATACAAAGCAGGTGTTTGTGCAAGATTTAGGTGCCCATAGGGCATTTAGGAAGAAAAGTCGTGTTTCTTAATTCTTTAGCTCTTTCAAGATTCTTAAACTATGATTTCTACAGATAGTGATTTGGTTGCTTGATTTATATATCACAAATGCATTGGAAAACAAGAAAAAAATTGTCTTTTGAGAGACAAAATCCTCATGAAAGCTGGCTTGAAGCTTCAAAACTGCAAGAAGCTGGAGAATTATTTCAACTAAAATTTAAATTTACAATCTTTAAATCCCTCAGACTGAAGATGGGAGGAAACATAAAGCCACTTATACCCTGATAAAGTATTTGAAGCTGTGCCTGGAGAATCAGGATCTCTGATCTTTTTGTACCATTGGACGCCTATAAAGTTTTGTTGTGGTGATGCTCAGAAAACAGCTACCATAGAGCCTGACCATTCATAAAGCAGCCATTTTCCAGGTCTAACTGGGGATAATATTTTCTGCTACAAAGTTTTCCCAGGTTGTTCTTTGCCACCCACAATATATTGTTATGCTCCAGAGTCTAAACTGTATTATTTTCCTCCTCTTCCTTCCAAGTGAACAGATATTTACTAGTTTTCCTCTATGGGGACAATGCAACTATAGACAGAAGACTGAGATGAATATTTCTCTTTAGCTCTAGAAATTCATTTAAAACTGGAACAGTAGATAAAGCTGGGTCAAGCTTGTTTCCAGTTGATAATTTTGTTTATTGGCACAAAAACTCAAAGACAGTAGGAATAGGGAAGAGGGCATGTATGAAGTCAAAGCACAGTTGCAAAAAATGTGCTCTGCATTGATAAGGAGTGAATTTGGTCTTTATTATTTTCTTGGAGAAAGAGAAGTATCAGAGAGCCCAACTAAATCCTAACTGCTTGCAATTCTGGAAAGGCTGGTAGTCAGAATTTCTACAAAAGAAGACAAAAGGGGTGAGCATACATGGCACGTGCATGTGACATAATCTTGCAAATATTATGACTTATGTACTTGCTTCAGGCAGCACCAAACAAGGATGTAATCACTGCATTTCAATGATGACATTCTTCCATTTTGACTAAGAATGACTTGTTACAGATGTTGCTGATGTCACTCCTAAATCAGCTTTCTCCATCCAAGGGCCCTCTTGATGTATGCTTGTATCTGAAGCCCCGTAATTTCCAACAATAGCTGTAGACCAAAAATCTGAAAATTTTAATCCCAGCATACCTGGAATGTGGTATCAAGTGAATAATGTTGAACTCATGTGAAAACTAGGATGGAAGGTCTCCTCAATTCAGACATCTTCACTCTCACATTGACATATGTTTCTGATGAGACATAGAACAGAGCTTGTCTCTGTAATTTGAGTGGTAAATTCAATGTCCCATAGTACTTTCATCAAAACTTTGTGGGTTTATGATTCAAGACTAGATGACTGAGTAATAGGAAATTTATTTCATAATTTACATATTTTTAAAAACACGTTTGTGCACATGTATTTTAAAAATATTTAAGTAAATTACAGCCTAAACTTGAACTCATCAAAGTGGTTCTACACATGTTTCATATACATACACATCCTGTTTTATATCAGTAGATGGGGTTTTTTCTGTTTGCTAAGAGTAATATATTTTAGAATTTTAAAAGGTAGATAATTGGATGCAAAACTATTATCCATTACTAAATGGGAAAAATATTACATTTAGTTTTGCAAATTATGTAAGACAGGTTTACTATAATCCACATACTCAATGACAGAACTACTTGTTTTCAGTTTATAGGGCACTACAAAGCTCAGCTTGATCCTCTTGGGATTCATGCCGTTTCTTTTGATGCTTCAGTGAAAGATCTGTGTAATTCCACAAATTTCGGTGAGCTCTCTCCTTTGATTTACTCTGTTAGCATGATGTTTGTTCTTTTCTTTGCCTTTCCTACTTCCCTTCTTTCCCACTCTAACCTCTTCAGATCCGTGGACACCATGTGGCTCAGTTGGATCCCTTAGGAATCCTGGATGCTGACTTGGATTCATTCATTCCATCGGATTTAATCACTACTATAGATAAACTGGGTGAGAATCTAAACTTGTTTGCAATAAATTAATATCCATAGTCAGAGGAATGCCTCGGGAAAAAATGCAACTAGCAAGTTAGTTCATTGCAAATCACATTTTCTTTCCTATTGGAATATAGTAGGCAGATCCTCTTAGTGAGATCATCCTCTAATTATGTATATTAAAAAAAGGTAAAGTTTCCCCTGCCAGTCATGTCCGACTCTAAGGTCATGGTGCTCATCTCCATTTCATAGCTGAAGAGCGGCGTTGTCCAAAGACGCTTCTGTGTTCATGTGGCCAGCATGACTGTATGCTGAGGTGCACAGAACACTGTTACCTTTCCCAATAGACTAGGCAGTATCTATTTATCTACTTGCATTTTGCATGCTTTGGAACTGCTAGGTTGGCAGGAGTTGGGTGAATAACAGGAGCTCACCATCTACATTAGTTTACCATAATTAGATTAGTACACATGCATACACACATACTTAGTTGAAGGAGAAGATCTCTGTGTGTGAGACAGGTGTTTCCCTCTTTCGCTTTCTCCTCTCTAGGATGTGACAATAAGAATCTGGGGAGATTTTTAAAAAATGTTCAGAAGTCATTCCATCTTCAAAAACTTAACCAAGAAATTAAAATAAAACCAAAGTGGGAAATAATAGCAAAGAAAAGATACATTTCGATAAATAGGGCATGAACTTGGATCAATAATTGTTAAGCCACCTACAACTGCCTCTAGGTGAAATGAGTGGCGTATAAGTGAATAAATAAATAATATTATCTTAAAAAATTTCCCTCTTGGTTTCAGTATCTCCAGGCAAGTATCTAATAGTGTGTTCACTCATTCATGTTTGAGCAGCATAATGGTTTCATTCACACATCACGTTCGCCTCTGTATATATCAATCATGTCGTATGGCATAGCTTGCTCAAATCTAGTAACTTACGGTTCCCTCACTAAATCATGGGCTAACCAGTCATTCAACGAACTGTGTTAATCCAGTCAATATATAACACTTCTTCTCCCCATTTGTTCCAAAACAAAAGGATGATTCTTTGTAGAGGAGGTCTGAAATAGAATTAGATGAACACATTTCAGGTGCTGCTGGGGATGTAGAGTCATCTTTGATGTTGGCTTGCTGTCTTCCTGTCTCGTTGCTAACAATGTTCATGTCACAGAGTTTTATGGCTTATATGAATCTGACTTGGACAAAGTGTTCCGATTGCCTACAACCACTTTCATCGGAGGAAATGAGACCATGCTTTCCTTACGCGAGATCATCAGGCGACTAGAGGTCAGTGTAGTTATATATTTTATGTTGCTTCCACCTTCTGCTGAGGAGTAAAATTTGATGACCCTAAAGTGAATGCATCATTTATTTGCTACAATTTTATTCAGTTTTATATTAGTTTAGAGATTCTGGGCCACCATGTAGATCTCAGAAGGAATCCCAACAGAGAATATTGTCTATCATAATTGTCTCCACTAGATGGCCAATATTTCCCTAAAAGAAAATAATTTTTAATCTAATTCTGCAAGCAATCATATGCTCTCCTGCAATTTTTTGAAAGCCCTATACTAAAGATAAACTGAATTGGATATGGAATTTCAGATACAAAATTTTTGCATTATGATTCCTTTGAATGGTCTTCTTTAAAAACATTCATTTCCTCGGGAAAAAAAATCCAGAAGCGTTTAACTGATTTCTCCTCAAAAAAGATTTCCAAATGATAGTTGGTTTAATTATCACTGGTAGGTAAGAAGGGGCTCACAAGTAAATCTGCACCATTTACACTGTGGTGCCTTCCAATTTTTACTCCCTCATTCCATATTTGACAGAATTTTAAACATGACAAAGGAAGTTCAAAACTATTGTTCAAAATCAGTTTTAAGGAATATTATTTTCTGTCTGCATGCATATGTTGTCTATAGGCTTAAGTTCAAATCTGAGTATTCAGAGCTTGTTTCTGATGTTATACATTTTTTAAAAAGATGAAAGCCACAGTGCAAAGTTGAAGAAAGGAGTATGAAAATTTATAGCTTACTCCTGGGTAGCTTTGAGTCAGTTGATATCTGCATTGAGGTTTTGAAGGAGATAATACATGAGGAGAGAGAAACACAACCTTTTATGTAAGAATCAGTAATAGCCTATCAAATAAACTTTATTTGCTTGTCTGTGTATTACCTGTTTAATTTATACATATGTTTCCTCACTATCCAGAATGCCTATTGTCAACACATAGGACTGGAGTTTATGTTTATCAATGAGGTGGAACAGTGTGACTGGATCCGGCAGAAATTTGAGACTCCAGGCATCATGAAATTTGACAATGAAGAAAAACGGACATTGTTGGCCAGACTGGTACGATCAACAAGGTACGTTTAGAAGAAGCATTCAGTGTGATGTTGATTTCTGTCTCAGCAGAAGGTATCTCCAGTCATCAAAGTTGTCTTAGCTGTTTAATAAACAGTTTTCCCCTATGTTTTTAGGGCAGACTGAGCCAAAGAAATCATAAAAATGCAGTCAGTTTCTTTTGGCTCCCATCACAGTTAATGAACATACCCATTAATGCTCGTCTTCTCTAGAACATTCAAATATTAATTTTACATTGTTACTCAAATATAACATTTGCCATCCTTGGGAGTATTTATTCAGTGAGACAGCCGTAGATCACTGTTGCCCAAGTTTAATTAAAATAAAATTTCAGCCAGATGCCTTTAATAATTGGGTTAACATGGCATTTGAGTGACAGGCTGTTAAGAGCATGTCATAAAGAAATTTTGCTCATTTATCTTCCCAGAAAAAGGGCGGGGGGAGCCTTCAGCAACACAATTTCTGCTGGTTCTGCTGATTAATGCAAGAAGGCTCTGTTTAACAAAGTAGGAAGATATTTCTTAATATCTAGTTTATATACAAGAAATGTGAAGATGAACTGAACTGAATGAAGTATACCCCTTAATAATGGTTATATGGAGGGGACAATGGATATTTAGTACAGAAAAGGCTTGTAAAGAGAACTAGAGATAACACAGGATACTGCATTATTTGGCACTCATGAGGTCCCAAGGAGGGGTGCATCCTCCTTGGTTTAGCAATTGCAACCACCATTTTGACTGTTTGGATCCTTGCACCACTGCAAATGCTCCTGCTTACTCACATGTTGTCCTCATCTGGGTGCTCACACTTGTGTATCAATAAAACATACTTACTGCCTTGTGTGAGAACTTTTCTAGCATAACAAGAAACTAGATTCCAAAAATAGTGACCAACCCGTTGATTCAGTGGCTGAATATTTGAAGTTCTGGATGGAATACAAGCAAAGAGACCATCCCATGCTCTTTCAGGCTGTGTGTTGCTGCCTCAAATAAACTAAAAAAAATGTCTCTCGAGTTCAGATTCAACAAATAAGTGGCTCTTAAGGGGAAATGTCCTTCTCCTACTTGACTTTGACTTTTTATAATGCACATTTTTTCTGTGGTGTATTTTTTTGGATTTTACTTAGAGGCTCTGGTTTTTATTTATCTATGTTAGTATTAAGTAATTATTAAATGACAAGAAAAAAATAGTGACTGTAGGAACCTAACAGTATTTTTTTTGTCATGATTCCATCAAATTGAGATTTTCTACATTGATGAGAATGACTCTCACATAAGACCAAGTGTATGTTTCCTTGCAAGAAAACTCTAATAAAGTAGAGTTACTTTATTACATAGAATCGGGAGCCTGATAGCATCTTTTCCAATTAGCACATTGAAAATGTATGCCCTTGAATAAAATGTGTTAATCAGGTGTTACCAGACTCCTGAATTTTTGGCTACCATAGGCTAATGTGGCCTTCCACAATGTGTTACCTACAGCTAAAGTATCTTAGAAAAATGTAGCCACCTTAATTTATATCATGCTTTTAATTGTGAGTCATGCTGAAATCTCTTTGGAGAACTGAAACTAATCAGTCAGACATTTTGAAAACTAATAATGCATAATATTAATTGGCTCCATAATGTAAACAAGTTTTTATAATCTTGGTGAGTCTTGGAGTTCTCTTGAAGACATTTTCCTCTTTTAAGGTCAGTATTTCTAAGCTTTATTTTTAGGATTAATTGAAATACTCTGTTAGCTCTAGCCCACCTGAATTAATATAGAAGACTCTTTTGGGGCTTGTCCTTCAAAAAATGACTTCTTTGAATATTGATTATTAAGGAATAATCCTTAATCTTCCTGTTTATTGTAGCTGTTAAATAATCATGAAATGCTGCTTTATATATGTTTGCTTCTTGCTTAAGCAACAGACTTGAATTTGTAGGTAATAAATAGTTGCTTTTTCACTTCCTTAGGTTTGAGGATTTCCTTGCTAGGAAATGGTCATCAGAAAAGCGCTTTGGTTTGGAAGGATGTGAAGTAATGATTCCTGCTCTTAAAACAATAATTGATAAATCAAGTGAAATGGGAATTGAATATGTTATAATGGGCATGCCCCACAGGTAATTGCCTGGCTGATTCATTTGATCCCTTAACAGTTAATTTGCTTGTGCTTGCTCACTTCAGTAACTTGCTGAATTATTAGAGAGTTTTGGTCTCACTTTTTTTAGAAGTTGCCTTACACTTGTAGAATGGCATCAGGAGCTCATCACATTTGTGTATTGATATTAGAGCTCACATTTTCTCTTGAAGTGGAATTAATCTCTTAATGTTCCATAAATATTTTTTGAAACGGACCCGGCAGCCTTGAGGACAGGGAGGGGAAGTGAGTTCCCCATCAATTGTGATTCAAGCTGCCTTGGGAAATGAAATCAGGTGGGGAAACAAAGTCTGCATCTGTGACTTACATTTGCCAAAAGTCTTTAGGCAGATCTTGGTCAATATGGAGGCTGAGTTTGAACTGGAAGCCAGCTTGGCTATATTTAACTCTACGCCATGTCAAGCTTTATCAATTCTTCAAACCCTTATATTCTAAGAATAAGAGCTTATTTTCTAGGCAGAGTGGCACATCCCTGAACAAGAGGATTATATTGCATGTAGGAAGGATTAATTTAGATTATACAGTTAGGGATGTTGCTTTTCATAAATTAGTACATATCTAATTTCCTAACCCCCCAGTGAGGCACCACCTTGCTGTGGTTGGGGGACTTGTGTCTGAAGAAGATGAGAGCTCTGCCAGAGGTTCAACCATACTGGACAGGTCTCATCAGAGGAGCCAGACGAAGAGTGTTTCCCACCTA